>VZTN01018509.1:157393-173761 GCA_013400515.1 Erpornis zantholeuca
CCCTGGGCTCCAATTGCAGGTCCCTATCTCAAATACACAAAGCCTGGCTGGGACTGGTACTTCAGGCTGCAAGGAAGGGTGAGCTGGGCTAACATGGCCCAGAGAAAGGGCCATGGCTCACACTCCAACATGGATTATAGCTGATGTATTTCCAAGGAGAGCTGAGCTGGGGCAGTGTGACTTTCCCCTGCAGTCAGAGACCTGAGCACAGCTTGATGCTTTTCCTGGGCTTGGGTCAAATATTTCCTTTGTGCAGAGTCACTGTATCATACTTACTTTTCATAATCTTCTGTTTTTTATGCATTTCGAAGTGCTCAGCCAAGGGTACTCTTTGTTTACCTTCATTTTTTCACACCTTGTGAACACTTTTGCTATTTCTGTCTTCCTTTCTAAGGCTGGGGGTGAAAATGCTACAGCCCTTGAATTTTCAGCAAGCTGATCAGCCTCCTGGTCTCAGTGCTTTATATTCCTGCTGGGAAATTCAGGGTACTCACAGCATCAGGTCTTGCAGGTTTTCTTTGCAGGCAGACTAAATGAAACTGGATAGGTACTGATAAAAAACTACAAATGGCAGCACTGCTGAAAAAAACAATTCTCTAGTTTCCTAAAACTCCTCTATTTTGCTTGAATTCAGTTTCTATGGTTTGCTATTTGCATAAATATGTCCTTTATGCTTTCAACATTGGGTGTCTCATAGGTGGTGTTAGGGAGGAAGAAGTGTGAGTTATTTCCCCAATATGGAAAGACAAAGGGGTTTTTTTCTTGACCTTGTTAATTTAAAATATTTATAACTACATGAATAATTCCTCTGAACAATATCCCATAACTCTGGGAAAAGATAAAATTTTTTCACTTAAATTAATTACATTTTGGAGCTCAGCATTTTTTAATATCATTTTACCTCAAGTAATCCAACTGAAATTTAATTGAAGGATTTTTTACTTAAAAGAGAAGAAATGAAACAATTACAAAATTTGCTGCAGCCTCAAAAAATCTATAAATATATTTATTTTGTCTCAAGAAAACCAGTGAGAGGGAGTTTCAAAAAACAATCCTCCCCACATGGCTCTTTCAGCTGTGCAACTAAATGGAATCACAATCAAAATTTACTCATGTCTTGGATAATGTGTCTCATTTTTCTCCTCAGGGGTCTGTGTCAGAACCCAGTGCCAGCAGTAAGACACTCACAGCTGCACAATGGTATCACACATGAGCCCTGATTCCCACCTGCCTGTCCATTAAATACTGGCTGTCACCTGTAACTGTTGGCAGATACAAATGAGGACACTAATGGCTGAAATTTTGGGTACTCACAATTCCTTTCATAAATAAATATGCATTTCCTATGTCTGTGGGAAGCAGTTATTGCACAGTTCTTGTTCATTTCAATCTTATCCTCATAAATTGGGGTTCTCCTGATGGGATCTGCAGCTTTGAAACTCTGCTTTGTTTAGAACTTACTAGGCTTCAGCTGCTGGAGCCTTGGAGCACATTGTGATGTTTAATTCAGTTATCCTCATCATATCCCAAAATGCAGTATAACACCAATAGTCCCAGTTTATGTTCTAATCTATGGCATGAGAGTATTCTTGTGTTCATCTTCTGGTGAAACACATCTAAGCACCACAGCTTAAACCTGGTGGAAGCTTTGGACATCTCCTGTGGCAGCTGTGCAGGTGTGGGTCACTCTCGAAACGACAGCCACAGAAGGAGGAAGCAGCAGCAGATAAGAATCCCTTTCTTTCAGGAAAACACACATCAAAATCAGAGGTGTTCAGGGAGTTCCCCACTGGAGCTAATTCGAATCCTTCCATCTTTCAGGTGTGTTCATTGGCAGAAGTAAAAGAAATAACCTCTCTCCTTTCTGCATTGTCTCGTTTCTAGACAATCATTTAAAAATATTTTTAAAGAAAAAAACAAAGAACTTAATATAAAATTAGTATTCTATATTGGAGGTTTTACATGGATTAGATGGGACATAGAATCAGAGAATCACAGAATGGTTTGGGTTAGAAGGCACCTTAAAGGTCATCTTGTTCCACCCTCCTGCCATGGGCACGTACACATTCCCCTAGACCAAGTTTCGGGGTCTGGATCTCTGAGATCAGAGGTTTTTTCTTCCTGTCACAAAGCTCAATACCAGAGAAAAAGAAGAATTGGACCCATGGCTTCAGTTTCTCATGTTGTTTATTCAAGTTCTTGTCTCCTTTTCAGCATGCCGCCCGCACCTGGACTTAGCACTTTGAAAATCCCACTGCAAAGACACCAAAATGACAATTGCAGAGATGCTTTAGAGACTTCTCACCCAATTAACTGTCACAACATACTATATTTATGATTTTGTACCAATAGCTATCACCTGTTTCTAACACATCTCTTTCTATCTCAAATTCATACAACCAATCATCCTGTGCCCACGTTGGCAGGAAAATAGAGGAGAAGAATAAAAGGCCAGGGACAACACCCTAAAATCTCCATATTGTGTTCATTCACTATCATACTAAAAAAACTAATACAATAAATTTTCACCTTGTGATAACTATACTACAATCTATTCCACACTCCTGATATTTTCAATACATCCAGAAGTGATGGAAGTCCTTCCCAGGGGCACAGATCAAAAACTGTTTCTTTCTGTGGTCCCTGGGAGGGTCCTAAGACCCCCAGGGCAATTTGAGGGGCTCTCCAATTTTCTTGGACTCCAACACCAAGTTTCTTCAAGCCCAGTCCAACCTGGCTTTGAACATTCCAGGGATGGGCATCCATCTGAGTCCAAGTCTCTGTGACACGCAGTTCTTAAGAGCAAATGTAGTGATTGGACATTTTCACATATCTGGCAAATATCATTCTACACCCACACCCTTTGCAGCTTCTGCAGTGATTTGTCAAAAAGGTTCCTCATCCACTGGTCCACACAGAACAGTGATTCTGCGTTTAACTTGCTGGGGGAGTCACACAGAGAAGTTTTTGTGCCTTTTCCATGAAAACTGACTTTATGCTGAGCTTACAGTGCCTGCTGAACAGCCCTGTGTGGACAGATCACTGAGGGACATCGAATCCTGAAAAGGGAAAAGAATGTGATGGAGCTGTATTGTAGAAAGAAGAAACTAATTAGAAAACAAAATGTTATGAAGAGATACTGAGAGTGGAGACGAGCACAGAAGTGTGGAGGAAGAACTTTGCTTGGAAAGATGTAAGGAAATTGGGGAATAGTCTGAGTCCTACATACAAAACATTGAGGAAGCTTATCCTTCTGGTGAGGAGAGAATCCAAAGGTTATCTGGTGAAAGAGGTCAGCTCCGCTTTCGTTTTCCAAGAGAAAATTACACTTTAAAAAATGATGTTACTGGCATATGCTACAGAGACTTGTTGCCTCTTTAAGTTTGTGATAGATCGATGCTTTCAGTGTTTTTGGAAGCCAGAGAATGTCTCATCGTCAGATGCTGAGATTATTTTGTACCTAAAATAATAGGTATAAAAATAGCACCTGAAAGAGTACAGACGTCTCCTTCACTCCCACTCCCCAAAAGGGCAGGGAAGAGGCACTGTGATGGCTCCAGCATTGGTGTGACTGCTCCTGAAACCCAGACACATTCAGCCTGCGCAGCTACTGGGCTCCGTCAGTGTGACTCACATTTTAAATTACGAGGGTGTCTTGGTTTGAGACAAAACCCAGGGGAGAAATATCCCCCGATAGAAAGCAGGGTTTCAATTACCCCTCCCCCCACCAGGTTCGGGAAAAAAGAGATATTTCCTCGGAGGAAAATGAAGAGGGAAAAACTATTTATTTAACAAAACACATAGAGAAAGAAAAAAACCCAAGAAATTATAAATAATGCTAAATAATAAAAAAACTGCTTGGGAAAGGGAAGGGAAAAAAAAACCTGAAGAAGTCCTTCCAGCTTTGATCTTTCTCGCTGAGTCGAACTGGGGAATTTCCCCCCCACCAAGCCAGTGGAGAGGATCCACAGAGGGAAGCCGATTCTCCCAGTGAGGTCTTCCGAGGTTCTGATGCTCCAAGTCCAGAAGAAAAATAGAAACCAAAGTCCCAAAAAAAGGAAGGAAAAAAACTTCTTCTCTCTCTTCCGCTCCAAGGAAAAAGAAGAAGAAAACCGAGACGAGAGAAGAAAAAAAAACTCTTGCCAGCCAGCGTCCCCCACACCTGACCTTGAACAAAGATTCCTGTGGACTGTTTTTTTTTTCCTCCCCTCTCAGGCACAGACAGGCATAAAATTCACTTTCTGGGCATAAAGCAGACGATATAGGATATATCATACACCATAAAAATCACCCCAAGACAGAGGGATGCATTTGAAATGTTCAAGGGTGCATTTTAAAGTCAAAGCAAGCTTGTAAAATGTCCAAATTTGTATATGCAGAGCTGTCTTGTGTCATGTACTTTCTGCTATCTTCAATTACACTAATAAAATTTTCATTTAGGAAAAGAGGTTGGATATAAAACCGGATAAATTCCTTGAGTTCTTTTTTCTTTTTAGATTATTTATTAGTGATAACAACTAATGTACTGCTTAAGGGTAATGAATCTTATTAAACACACTTTAAATTATCTCCTAAATTAATACAAGAGTGCAGTTCCAGTGCTAAAGACCCACACAGGACTGGCAGAGGAACTAATATTTGCTTCTTATGAAAGACTCCACATTGCCTCCAGCTAAATTATGTATATCCAATCAAATTCTTGTCCCTAATAGAGATGTTATGTATGTAAGCAGATTAAAATGTTATGTACTACTTGCAGGAGATGTCTATAGATTTCATTCAGAGAGTCTGCCCACTTCTTGCAGCCTCTGTGTGATAACTCATTCAATTTCTTTTACCTATTTCTCAACATATTTATGAGACATTACCTGGTCCATGACACAGATCAGCTTAATCATGCTACATCAGTATGAGCGAAGGGATTTTGTCTTCAGGGACAGAATTACTACCTTAAGATGCAAATTTATTTTGGAGGTGAAAGTCAGATTTCTAAAACTTAAGCAGTGTGTGCAGTAGCTGCCTTAAGAACACACAACATCTTGTGTTCCTCAGCCAGTTTAGCACAGTACCCAGATAATTCTCAGCTGCTCTTCTCTTCTCCTACCCCTGCTCTCATGAGCTTGGCTGTGGCTCTAGGGAAGTATTAGGTGTGACTATAATAAGAGAATACTCGATGGGAACAGTTATTTGCATTCCCTTTGGCCTGGGTATTCCATTAATATTCTGTCTCTCAAACACACTGCCAAGTTTGTATTTAAATGCATCTCTGTGCCTCCTGTGCACTACCAGGGGTGAGCTACCACAAAAAGTCACTCTCATTCCAGCTCTTGAGCATTAGAGAGAGAGAGATTTCAGGGAGGATTATTAGCAAAGACTGAGGAAAAAATCTGGGAAAGTGATATTAGTGGTCAGGTTTTATACTCAGGAAGGTTTCCTTTCCATAATGATGGAGTAATTTCCTCCATCTCCTGTCACATGTAGTAACATTTTTGATGATACAATGAATTTATTTAGCCAACTTCTCAGCACTGTGGAGGTTTCCTGTCTCTCCTGAGACCAGAGTCAGGCTGTGCCTGCTGCCCAGGGTGCTGCTGAGACTCCTGTGTCATTGAAAAAGTTTTCAGGTACTGCAAAGGAGAGGCCGACAAAACTATTGAACACAAACAAAATTAGTAAAACATACATCAGGTGCAAAAATATCTGAGAACTCTCATTTCTTCAGAGGCCACAATGGTCCAAAACTTTGGTATGATATGAGACTTCTATACAAGCTTAAAATATAAACTAGTAGTGAGCCATAAAATGCACATGTTAGAAATTCACTAAACCAAATTCAGTATTTGAATAATTTGTATAATTTCTATTCTTTCTTGGTGCTGAAAATTAACTTTTGCCTTGAATATTTCAGAGGTAGGTTACTACAAATACTCTTTTGAAATAGATTTAGTTCTTGGAACAGTAATAAAGTTCTCTTTCTTTTTGTTGAAAATTTCTTTGAACATTTGTTCATGTTTTCACCTTTTTCTCATCAGTTGATGTATCACATTCAAACTTGTTTGCTTTATTACCATCACTGTCATCAGCAGCCAATGTATTGATCTGCTGGTTTTTCCTCTTCATAGTGAGTGCACAGAGAAATTTATTTCCATCTTGAGCTGTTACTGCAGCACACATTTAGAACATGCTAATTAAAAATATATGGGCACAACAACTCGAACCAGACCTCTCCTGTATTCCCTCTTTAAAAACTTCCCATTTCACTTTCTGTGATTTATTTTCCACCAAATTAACAAGTCTGTGAGCACTTGATCTAGATACTGTGGTGAGCTGCTTTCTGAGCTGTCATATCTGATCACACACCACCAGGCCCCTCTGTTTTCATGCATTCTTGGTTTTCTTGACTGCCTGATGTACAAAATTTTGTCACACAGTGGACACCTGTTAAAGGCTGGTGCAGAAGCTCAGTGACCAAGGCATGGGAAGATCATTAGATCATAGAATGGTTTTTCTGAAAGAGAGAGCAGAGGATTCTGCCCAGGGATTCCACTGCAGGGCTCAGCGCTTGGGAGCTCGCCTCAGGTGAAGACACTTCTGCAGAACCTGAACTGATAAACAAGAAAGCAAGAAAAATCAGTGATTTTTTTTTTTTAATTTTTGTGGTTTTTGTTTTTTTGGTTTTTTTTTTTTAAGGCAGGCTGAGAAATTTGGGGCTGTTCAGTTTGGAGAACTGAAGGTTTCAGGGAGATCTTTTAGCACCTTCCAGTGCCTAAAAGTGCTCCAGGAGAGCTGGAGAGAGACTTGGGACAAGGGATGGAGGGACAGGACACAGGGAATGGCTTCCCGCTGCCAGAGGGCAGGGATGGATGGGATATTGAGAAGAAATTGTTCCCTGTGAGGGTGGGCAGGCCCTGGCACAGGGTGCCCAGAGAAGCTGTGGCTGCCCCTGGATCCCTGGCAGTGTCCAAGGCCAGGTTGGACAGGGCTTGGAGCAACCTGGGATAGTGGAAGTTGTCCCTGCCCATGGCAGGGAGTGAACCTGGATAGGCCTTAAGGTCCCTTCCAACCCAAACCATTCTGTGATTCTGAGGGTTGTGGAGCTGATGGGAATCAGGAGTTCCTCCTGATTTCCAGATGGATTTGTCCATGTTCTGCAGTTCTGAAAATCGGGTTTTGCTTAATAGCATTACTTCCATGCAGAAGTAGGTTTCCATGCATAAAGAAATCACCAAATTTCTGTGAAAAAATGATAGATTTCATAAAACCTTTTTTTTTTTCTGTAAAGCAAGATACACAAAAAATGCCAAAAGAATTTGATGTCAACATCATTAGAATGTAAGCTATTTGTTAAATACATACTCTTGTATTTATGGGTACACCCATAATTTTTATTTATAGTAGTGCTATCAGGCCTTTGGAATAATACTAATTTATTTATTAAGAGTAACCCTTAACTAATAAAATAAATATTAGGAAAAAAGAGATCTCCCAGGTAAAAAAAAAAGTACCATAGGACAGGCCCTCCCCTTTAATGGTACAAAGACTGTGACCTTTCTTAATGATTTTATCAATAACATATCAATTAAAAATTAAAGCCTCATCATTTAGAAACTGGAGACTCAATGAGGTCTTTCTTTAGAGTGTAATGACACCTTGGCAATGAAAAGAATGTTAGATGGAGAATAATGATTGATCAAACTGTTAAAAATGTGAAAGTGGATTAGAACAAGAAAACAAGATGCAATATGGTTGCAAGGGACTCAACCTATAAACTGTTACCTAGCTTTTGTGCCTAGAGAGGAATAAGAAGAATAATAAATAAATATGGGTTTATTTACTCCTTAGTGAGAAGGTTTCTGATTTAGAAATGCTCTACTTTTTTTTCCTCTATGCCATACTTTTTAACTCCCTTGCTACTGTGGACCAAATATTTACAATACGCTGTTATTTCAGATTTGCATATGAAAAGCCAAGTGATGATTGGGAGATTTTTAGTGTGGACAATCAAAAGAATTTGTTTTGATAAAAGAGTAGAAGAGTTGTCTTTAAATACCGAGTTTGGGAATATAAGATGATTACCAACAGACAAGAGTAAAATGTGAGGGAGAAAAAGAAGAGAGGGAGGGAATGGGGTGGGGGAAGGTAGACAGAGATATTTCTTATCAGGGACAGCATCCCACACACCACACTGGCAATCCACTTACCTCTGTCTAATTCATCAGAGGTAATGTTGCATTGCATGAACCCTGTTAAGCTTCACTTTGGCAATTCACAGGCTCCTCAAGCAGACATGACTAATTTTATGGATTTTTATTAATTAGAGCTTGGAGATTGGATACGATGATGCAGAAAGGGAACGAGCTGTTCCATCTCTCTGTGTGGGTTTTACAGAGCAGTTGTTAACAGTGGGCATCTCAGGCAAGGTGGCAATGAGACACAAAGACACCTCCGAGCAGAGATCTCCCATCTGCCTGGAGCAGGCGATGCCATGAAGGCTCCTGTGCTGGAGGAGCTCTCTGGAGGATCAGGTGCCTGTGGGAGCCTCTTTCCCCCACAGGGGTTCTGAGGAGGCCTGGCTCCCTGCAGGGGTTTGCCCTGCGTTCTGGCCTTGAGACTCTCTTCCTTCAGTCCGTGATGTTGAAAGGAACGAAGTGAGACATCTTTGCTGTATCAGAGTTGTTTATTATATTTTATCAAAACCTCGGAGGACAGCAACCTCCCAGGACACCAGAGCAAAAAGGCAATGGCAGCTGAAAGGCAGCTACCTTTTATATCTTACTATAACCATAGTACTTACTAACCATTCAAGAAACAATATGTATCTTATTTTCTTTTTCACACCAGTGAACCTTCATCTTATTGATATGTCTTTCCAATGCTAACTTTTTTCCATCAATCACCACACCACAGGAGCTGGTGTCAGAGAAGAAGGGAAGAGAAAGAGGAAAGAGAAGAAGAAGAAGGAGAAACCGACACCCAAAGCATCCATCTTAAGCCCATATAATACATAGGACAAAATCTAAGTCTACAACTAAATTCTCTGTGCTGCAAAAGCAAAAGGCTTTTCTCACTGCTTGGGTGTTTTCAGCTCATCCAGGATTGAGGGCAAGCCTTCCCACGGTCTCAGATCAACATCCAAGCCATCCTGGGGGGCTCTGGGGATGAACACAACCCCAGGGGGAGAGAGAGAGGTTTCCTGGCCTCTCTCGACTCCCACAGGTGCCCTTTTACAGCTCAACTGCAGTGTGCCAGTCAGCAGGAGGGCTGGGCTTCTGGCTGGGCATGTGCCTTGGCTGAACATAATCTTCTCCTGGTAGATCAGCTGGTCACTTGTGATAATATTTACGATGAATTTATGCTATCCTGGCCCTGCACCCAGCGTATTTTTCACTCTTCACAGGCTGTGGAGGGAGCCTGAAGCATTATCTGAAACTAGACCTCTAATAGGAATGGGGAAAGAGGTCAAAAACTTTGTGCAGTAGCACTGATTGAGGAGCTTTTCACTTTTCCTTTGCTGTGGCTCACACTGGACTTAGCAAAAGAAGTTTGCAGTTCAGGAGGTAGCTTTCAAAATTCTGTCCTTTCCTAGAAATGGGTAGATAACAGTGTTTGCCAAACTTACAGCAATGCTTTGCCCATTTCACAGGAGATCTTAAACACAAAATATAAACCATGTTACATGCTAGGCCCATGTTATATGGGCTCCACTCTGTCTTGCATTTAAAAGAGATAACAGCTCTGTGCACATCCAGCACCCTACAGGTTTTTCTCCCTTTATGAATTTGGGCAGTTTTTCAAACAACGCATGTATTATGTATGCAGCAAGGGAAATGTCTGCTTCAGAAAAGCTGATGTCTCGAAGGTAAGCATGTATAAATGTTTATACATTTTTTAACACATATGATTTACCCAGAAGAGCACAACAGCTGCTTCAGAGTTTTTCTGGTCTCAGTGGTAAATAGGTATTTTGGCAGTTGCTTGAAACAGAAATGATTCTTTGGTTCCATTCCATTCTAGCCTCTCCACTTGTTATCCTAATGATTGTTCCAAAGGAATCAGGTGTTGGAGGAGATTGATTTCCCTTCACATGAGGGAAGGATTAGATTGGTACCTCCATGAAAAGCCCTCAGTAGAAGGAACCTTTTGTTTTTTTCATTCTGACTCATAATTTAGTTTCTTCTCCCCCTTGACCTTGTGATTTGCATGGCTTTCAAATAAAGATGGATTCTTTCCTATTCAGCCTCACCTGGGAGTATTTGTGTAGGTGTTCACCAGCTACCCTCATCCCAGCTAGCAGCAGCAATCCAATTGGAATGGCAGAGCTCTGTTTAAATCTGATTGCTTACCCTAGTCACTCCCCAGAACACCAGATGAGCTTGAAAGAAATCTCATTGCTTCTGTCAGTGCTTAGAGAGAGACCAAATGCTCTCACACATGCTGCAGTGAGTGCACTGCTGGCTGGGCAGACAAGAATTGGCCAGACACTTGAAGATGAAACCAGATACTTCATCCTGCAGGAAAGCAGGAACCTGCCCCCTCCAGCCTGCCTCTCACAGCACTGGGACACAGGGCTCCAGTGCCTCCCCACTGGGTAGTTCACAGGCTATTTTTACATTCAGGCCCACAGCCAATGCCTAATTAAGCCCCAAGTGCACAGCATGTGCATCACTAATGCATCTGTGTGTTATATTTTGTGATTCTCCTGGCTATGCTCATTTGTTATAACATCAGCTCACTTTCCCAGCTAAAATCCTCTGCAGCACTAGAGGTGGTTGTTAGCTGGGATTAGTCCTGATGTGTTTCATGCCCTGGAGTTTATCACAGAGATCTAATTTCTCTGGTCTCTTGCAGCTGTTCCAGTTGTTTCCCCACAGCCTTCCATCCTTCCAGTACTAACAGGGGCTTACAAAAAAAACTGAAGAGGAACTTTTCTCAAGGGCATGTAGGGATAGGACAAGGGGGAATGGCCTTAAACTAAAGGAGGGAAGGTTTAGGTTAAATATTAGGAAGAGGTTTTTTACTATAAGAGTGGTGAGGTCCTGGCACAGGGTGCCCAAAGCAGCTGTGGCTGCCCCTGGATCCCTGGCAGTGTCCAAGGCCAGGTTGGACAGGGCTTGGAGCAACCTGGGATAGTGGAAGTTGTCCCTGCCCATGGCAGGGGGTGAACCTGGATGGGCCTTAAGGTCCCTTCCAACCCAAACCATTCTGTGATTCCATGATTCCATGACCCTCATGGCTCTAAATGCACCACTGGAACAAATGGGAAGGAGTACCCACCTCTCTTGCCCTTTGTATTTTTCTGTGCCAAAGACAATTTTATTTTGCATAGAAAAGCAGTTATCTGTCATTTTGCTCTGCTTCACAGACCACCACATCAGTGCAAAGCACATGAGTTGCACCACACCAGTGCAAACTCATTTTCACTGTGATTATAAATTCATCTGCAGAACAATTTGATGCAGCAGAATATGCACTGGGATGTTTTCTCTTAGCCTGTGTTAAGGGTGTGATAAACTCCCATAGATGGGTATAGAGAGAGCTGAGGGCTCTTGCATGCCACAGAAGATTGTCCAGAGCTCATCTGGAGAGCTCATCTTTGGGAATCCACAAGATTCATTAAATCAACCACCAGAGTAAATATTATGAGATGATTTATTAAAGCAAAGTTGCTTTCTTACACATATCAAGACAGAGCAAACAGAAATGTCAGTAAATTTATAAAAAATGCACTTCATTGCTATATATTAATGAGCTACCTTAACATTCAGTGGTTTCCTTACAGATCTGAATTATGATAGATTTTTTTTTTTTTAGTATCATACTGAGCGTGGCAAATAATTAAAGCAAAAACAATCATAATGTTTAAAGGTCAGATGGCTCAGAGCACCAGTGGTGGGCTGAAGGAGTGATCATTGTGAAGTCACAGACTGAACAGAAAGTCATTAAGGATGTTCTTACACCAACTACAGTCTCAGGATGTATTTTAAGTTAATTCTGTAGCCTTTTTTAACAGTCAGTGAAGAGCAGTAGTCACCTCCAGAAAGTAATTCAACTCACTCGTTGTAGATATTGAGAATGGATGGATATTGTCCCAGGAGGTGAATACTACCCTGAAATTAGTCTTCCAGTCTTAGTTCCTCAGTAACCAGCTGATATGAATGTAGAGTCTTCAGTGTGAATTCATGTAGCATTCTGTATTCACAAACCAACATTATGTTTGCTGACAGCCTTAGATTAGATGAAAAGACAAGGCAGAGTGAAAAAATTAAATATTTCACTACTGATAGAAGATAGAGATCAGGAGAGATTAGTTCCTCTGGCTTTTAAAAGAGAGCTGTAGTTCTGTGTGCAGTTCTTGACAGGTAGTGTAGATAGCTTAATCAGTTATGTTAGCTAGAGAGATTAATTTATTAGTGTTTTAATTTTCCCTGCACCAGCAGCAGATTTACTCACAAAACAGTATTAGAAGGACTTTATTTAACGGAGTAGTTACTGGAAGTTGGTGAACAAGGGCAGTGCTCATCAAATGTGAAAGTGCCTGGGAGTATCTAATGACTGATCTGCATTTCAGGGAAGAATGTGCACTATTAAAGTATTGCTTGTATCAGGATTCAAATGACAAAAATCCATCTAGAAGGTGTTTATTAGAAAAGAACTGAAGGAGGTGAAGATGTTTAGGTGGGAGATGCAGTAAAATATCTGCCTTTTCTGTACCATACCTTCAGCATCAATAAAGAGGTGCAGTCTAGCTTGCTTGAGAGCATCTTTAATGGAGGTTTTATTGCCTTTGCTGACTTACCTTGGTTACAAATGTCTTCAAACACTTTCTGATATGTTTTAAATATAAGATCTCTCAATGCTATGTGTCTTAGTTTCTTATGCAATCCTGAAAACAATTTCCATGCACATCCAAAAGGAAATTCCAGTTATTGCAGTCTCAGTCTCCTGGAACTTGCCGTAGCTGACTCCTGCAAGTCTTCTAATCTCAATACAATTCTACTCTTGTCTACATCAAATATCTAAACTTCCTATGGCTTTGAGGGGATCAAACTTCCTTAAGAAATGCCAATTTTTTCAAAACTTTTTGTTTGTCAGATCAACAGAATGGCTGCAGCATTAGGTCCAGCTGATGTGTCTTCAGTGGTTAATTCTGTGTTACAGATAAATGATCTTTTTTCCCGGAAACTTTTCATCAGCCACCTCGTACCATCCTTAATCAACCTTTCCATTAATTCATTAATCCTAAAACTGCCTCAAAATATCGAATCTTCTCTTCTGAATTCCTTTCTAATGATCTGGGATCACAGTTACTGAAAGATTCACTACAGCCCTCTGAATTTTGAGTTCCTCATCCCATCTGACAGATCTTTTTCTCCTGTGTCACCCCTTTCAGCCCATTCTGACTGCATGACCCATCTTCTTTTGACCTTCTGGCATGGAATGAAAAAGTACTCTAATACTCTAAATACTTCATTACTGCTTTTATCCATAAAGGATAGGAAGGAATCAGAACTTTCCTCTTTAGAAAATTCCAAAGGAAAATGTTGCTGGTCTGCAGCTGAAGTTTAATAGCCTGGTCATCGCAAATTAAAGTGATGACATGGGCAAATTTCCCACTAGTCAAAGAGAAGGATGGGGTAAGGCTCTCTCTCAGCTTTATCTTAATTCATCCCATTCATTCAATACTTAGTACTTGAATGCTTGAATCTGGCTTTTATCCTCATAGGCTTTTAGAAACGTTCATCACACAACTTCCCTGAAATAGAACCAGAACTATTTCTGCTTTACAGGAAAGGATTCATCAGAGAAGCTAGATGAATAGATAAAGACAAGAGATCAAGATGAAAAAAACAGGTTGACCAAGATATCCAACCTCTTTCAGTATTCCTATTTCTATTTCTATCTATTTCTGCTCAAGAATTATACTTTTTGTATAAAGGCCTTTGTTGGATTATCCTGCTTGATTCTGTTTGTGATGAATGCAGCTAAACTGCAATAATAAATAAGATATCACAGTGGGATCTCCAGTGACTATTTTATATGTTGAGAAGAATCAATAACTTTGGAGTTTAGGACTTGTTTTTGCTCACATGTATCCTTGAATAAATCAGTTTGCCTTTGGGGAAAAATCCTTCAAAGCTGCATAGCTGGAAGTAGAGTTGGGGCTTTTGCAGGAGCTAAGCGTGGCCATGAGGAAAAACTCCTTTCCTTTGTCTCCTTGGTGTGGGTTTCTCATGGGCTGCTTGGTCCTTAAACTCTCATTCCTTGTTTAACACACTCTCTGTTGGTCTTTCTGAACACAGGAAGCTACAGAGGACCCTGGCCAGAGGCCTAGAAAGGGACAGCTGGAAATGAGTGGCAAAAATGCTGATTGGTTTTGACTCCTACCTCCCCTCAGCCCACACACCTCCTTAGTTATTACTTTGAAAAGAGCCAGCCAGAAAATATGGTTGGTTTATGGTCTTGTGAAGACCTTGTAGAACTCACTTTTTTCATTCAGTCATTTATATCCAGCATTTATATCCTTTTTTAAGGAACGTGCTGTTGCTACGCAACCAAAGGAACCATATAGAGAAAGGAAGCAGGAAGGATGAAGGCGAGAGGGAGGTAAAAAAAGAAAGATGTTCTTGGGAAAGAAAGAGGAAAGTCATAGACTATGGTTTGAAAATCAAAGATAGGAAAAGCTTTTCCTTTATCTGGGTGAAGGCAAGACACAGAAATGAAGGAAATCTCCCTTGTCCTCCATTCCTTTTCTTGACCTTGTCCAATCAATCGAGGTTGCAGAGCATGGCCAGATGACTGAACAGTTCAAGAAATAATAATTTAAGTGGTTGGAGTGTCTGAATAGGGTTCAGGAAATCTGTCAGATATTCCCTGCTTACCAAGTGTTTTAGTGGATTGCCTAAGGCAGATTCTTTAATCTCCTGTCCTAATTTCCTTCCTCTAATATGAGGATAACACCTTTGATTTCTGCCTTGTCATGTTAGACTACAAAACTTTCTTAATAAGCAATGAATAAAAACCCCAGTGAGGTTTCAGGGTCTCTGCTTTAAAGGATAGATATTAGTATTAAAATAAGGATGGTCACACCTCACTCACCTTCCCACTCTCATGGTGGAAAACATCTTACAGCCCTTAATGCTGACACCTTCCCATTCTGTCTCACCCTCCACATTTCAAGGTTGTGCTTCAAATGCAGGAGGACTAAAATCCACCCCATCTTACTGCAGGCCTATGCCAGGAAGTATTCTGTTCCTTGGGAACCCAGGCCCTGTACTCTGTGGTTATACCTCTGGAACTAATTCACACTTCAGAAATGCCCATTTTGCTTTCTTTTGAACATCTTCTAGCACAAGTCTAGGATGAATAGGTTCCTGAGTTAGCTCCCTAAATTTGGATAAGATGCATTCAGGCCAATGTTGTTTTCATCCCCTTTATGTATGTTTTACTGCATGGTGTTTCCACACAGGAGAAATCTTTCCTTCCCTCATGAAAGAAAATTTTCAAACAGAGTAAGAGAAGCAGCAGAAGGTAGAACTGAGCCCTGCAAGAGAACTGGCAGGACCATGCTGCCTCATTTAGAATTAATTTGTTTCTGCAGGCTTGTTAAAGTGAAAGTGGCATTTTGTTTGCTCTGCTGAAGACAGAATTAATTTAACTATAATTAACATTTCTCCTTCTTATAGATAGTCACTGGTGCTCAGCTTTTTTGCCTGTGATAGAAGATCATTTACAAACACAATTAAGAGTAAAAGCTCCCGTGTCTGTACTGACATGATAGTGTCTCCTAATATTGAGTTTTTATCTAGCGATTCGAAGTTTTCCTTAATTTTCTTTTAATAATGGGTACAGCTGATGTGCTGGTCACTCTCCTTGCTAAACAAGGAGCAATTTGCCATGAAATGGGCTATGGGGATTATTGGTGCAAATTCCTCCTTGCTTTACCTTGCAGTATCTTCATGGAGCAAGTCAGCTCACTCCTGAGTACCTGGAATATCCTTTGTCTGTCTAACCTATTCAGAAAACAAAGTCTTTGGTGGTGAGCTAAAAGCTCAGCCCTTAGGCAAAGGATTGGATAGTCGAACATCTGAGGAGTCTTGGATCAGGAATTGAAGATCTGTTTCATATTTACCCATCTCTAAGTGGGTCCTGGTTAGGATGCTAGTTAACCTTAATCTGGCTAGCCCAGGGAAACACTTAGTTCTGGATTAAATTGGTCTTTGCTGTGTGCTCTCACAGCCTCTATGATAATGGAGAAATTTCACTTCCAGAGGCAGAATTGGAAATGTCATATTTGCACACACATACTGATTGTTTTCTGAAACTCTTGATCCTTCCCTTCCCTTCCCTTCCCTTCCCTTCCCTTCCCTT
>VZTN01018509.1:174026-199898 GCA_013400515.1 Erpornis zantholeuca
TCATAGTTCTGATCCTGATTCCAAAGCTCTTCCCTCATAGTTCTGATCCTGAGATTCCAAAGCACTCAGGTTTGCCGAGTCCTGTACAAACCACAGAGGGAGATCCCTCAGTTTAACTTGTAAGGAGATCTAATTAATTTTGAAGTGGTAAATAATTTTGGGTATAGAAAGCCTGATTGTTTTAGGTCATTAGCAGGGGGGGAGCATCAGCAATAAGTAGGTGATTTTAATTCACGCTTCAGGTAGCTGACATTAAATTTTGTATTATCTTCTGGTGATAATTAAGTGGGGTGAACAGCCTCTGAGTAAACACTGTACATTTCTGAAGGCTGTTGAACTGTGATCCTCAGTTTACATAATGAATTTTCTGTATCATAATGAGATTTTAACAAAAAAACCAAAAGTATCTGTCAAAGGTACTTTGTGCCTTTAAAGAATATGATACCTCAGGGGAAAGGAAAAAAAAAAAAAGAAAATGGAAACCCAAACTCTTTGTGTTCAATTTGAATTGTCAGTTGTTTATGTTGGGCATTGGCATGACCATAAAATGCATTTTTTTAGATATATATTTCAAGTTTTGTAAAGATATCCATGGGGGTTTTTTAAGAGAGTGAAACTCTTGCCATAAGCACAATGAAGTGTATCATGTATCTGCTGTGATGGAAGGAAGATTGACTTGCTGCCACACTGTTGTTTAAATAGCTGCCAAAACCCATGTCTGATGAATGCATTGCTATAAATGATCTCCACTTTTCACATCCTTCTACAAAGACCTTGTTAGACAAAGAGCTTATCTCCATCACTGCAAAGATTGAGGAATATCTTAGTCATGTATTGTACTGAATCATAGAAAACACTTCAATTTTCTACATATTTAGCTTTTACGAAATAAAAGACTAAGAAAATTCCACGGTAGGTAAAATAATATGCAGTTTTGATATGAAGAGGTAAGTTTGATTTTAAAATAAGGTAAAATTTAACATATATTCCAACTACCTATGTATACTGTTGGGTGCAGAAGAGGAGGTCACAAGCAGAACAATTGCTGTTGTTTTTAAATCCGGGCTGATAAAAATTAAAAACCTTTTTGTTAGTAACTGGATTTTCTGAGAACAGTTTTAAAAAGATCAACTGAATTCCTTTCCTTCCAGTACCTAAAGGGATTTGTAAGAAAGCTGAAGAGGGACTTTCTGCAATGGCCTGTAGTGACAGGATAAGGGGGAATGGCCTTAAACTGAAGGAGGTTTAATTAGATATTGGGAAGAAATTCTTCCCTGTGAGGGTGGGGAGGCCCTGGCACAGGGTGCCCAGAGAAGCTGTGGCTGCTCCATCCCTGGAAGTGTCCCAAGGCCAGGTTGGAGAGGGCTTGGATCACCCTGGGGTAGTGGAAGGTGTCCCTGCCCACGGCAGGGACTTGGAAATAAATGACCTTTAAAGTCCTGTCCAACCCAAACCATTCTGTGATTCTCTGATTATTTGCAAGCAGCCATTCAGACTGCAGAGAGCTGCAATGGTCCTGGCACAAGCAGGTGCTTAACAGTGCAAAATTGTACAAAACAAGAGAAAATGGCCTCAGGTTACACCAGGGGATGTTCAGATTGGATATTACAAAAAAATTTATTTCCTGAAAAGGTTGTCAAACCCTGGGATGGGCTTCCCAGGACAGTGCTGGAAGCACCATCCATGGAGGGATTTAAGCCACGTAGATGTGGTGCTTAGGGACATAGTTTAGTGGTGGCCTTGGGAGGGTTAGGTTAAGGGTTGAATTCCACAGTCTTTGAGTTTTTTTCTAGCCTAAATAAATTCTGTGAAGTTGATGACCATCTATTCATAGCTTCACTCAGAATTCCCTGTCCTGGAACAAGGGAGAGTTGCACATGCAGTAAAGAAGCTCTGGATTCCTGAGCAGAAGGAGTTACAAACACTGAGCAGGTACAGAGCCAGTAAAGCAGTTATTAAGATACCATTTCAAAAGCAGCCCAGAGTGAGTCAGGCAGCCTTGTCTATATCCATGAGGTTTTACAGGTAAAGGGGGAAAATGAAACAAAAGACATTTTTGCTTAACAGCTCTATGTCTTTGCCCTGCCTCACTGCCATTATCTTGGTTGTGTCTGCTACGTCTGTCAAGTGTGGAAGGGAACATTTGCCTCCCACCTCTTCTTCTTTGATCCATGCCTTCAAGTTGTAGCCTTTCATCCTGATTTCCTTAGGAAAGACAGCTATTCCTCCTCATGAAATTTTCTCCTCTTATATGACTGGTGTGGATTACCATAGACTTTCTGCATCTGGTGTTCAGAAGTGACTTGTCATGGCACTGAGGTGCCTTCTGACGCTGGTCCCTCTGGAATGCCTTGACATGTTGCTCCAGGGGGATGTAGGGGAATGGGAATTGCCCAGGCCTCAGCTCACACATCTTTCTGACATCTTAGACCCCTAAAATCCTGTAGTGCCTGAGCCAGTGTGAGGGAGAGGTGAGTATTGCGGGGTGCAGATGTAGATGGTTGAGAAAGGAGGTGTGGCTTTTTCAGTGCAATGACCCTTTGAGATGGACTCTTTGCCTTAAAATCATTATTCAGGAGCAATAATTTAGAGTCATAGAATGATTTGGGCTGGAAGGGACCTTAAAGCTCATCCAGTTCCATCCCCTGCCATGGGCAGGGACACCTTCCACTATCCCAGGCTGCTCCAAGCCCCATCCAACCTTAGATGCTTCCCAGGGATGGGGCAGCCACATGGGCTGCCCCTGGGCAACCTGTTCCAAAAGGAATACATAATAATATATAAAATAGCATGATGTATGTTTTAACCAATTTATATCCGCTGTGTAATTTATAGCACAAATCTTTTCCTGCAGTGATCTAAAATGTAAATGTGAACGAGAATCTGGGCCCTAGTTCCATGATTTTTAACTAAATAATTAAGAAAGTTGGTTCAGTTAATGCTTAATCACCTAATGACTGTTAAAACTTTTAGAGACTGTGAACACTTACCTCTTCCACTAATTAAACAGAACATATTCTTGAACAGGCCTTCAGAAAAAACAGAATGTTCAAGTGCCTAAATTTGGAAACCAGATAGGACTGATATGTTCTCAGTTATGTCTCAACTCACCTCCTAATTTATAATGAATAAATAAAAATAAATGTATTCACTAATCTGTTAAGATGCTTTCATGACAGATATGACTAACAACATGATCTTGTTCCTGTCCTTCTTTAGCAAAACTTGCTGCTGTCCTGATTACTTGCTTAGTTCATTGTGTTACAGCTAAAATTAACCTGAAAATTATCTAGTACGAGCAAGTCCAAGCACAGATTTGAATCCTGTGAAATACTTGAAAATGCTAATGCAGTGCTGATAATAAAAGTGGGGTGCTGTGAAACTTAGTGAATTATTTAATGTTTATAAATTATTTTGGAACGCTCAAATGGGGATCGCATTGCTGAAATGGTAATAATAACATTTCTTGCAGTTGAGCTATTTGTAGATATCAGTGCTCTCAAAACAATGTGGTAAACCTAAGAGTGGAAATTCTGGATTTTGAAGGACACTGAGTGAGATTGCTGTTGCCAACTGTGAAGCACTGAGAGTCAAAAATATCCACAGAATCTGGTATTCGAGGAGAAGGAACCTCGTTTCAGAGGGCACTGTTGTGCTCGAGCACAGATCCCACTTCCAGAGGATGGTTCAGGTGTGTAACCCCAGTGAGCCCCACCGTGGTGCACACTGAAACATCCTCCACTCATGCTCCTGTTTCAGCTTTGTGGGGCTCTTCCCTCTGCTTTGCCCTTGTGCCAGAAACAGCTTTGTGCCCCTGCTCAGGTCACACCCTGTGCCTTGGACAGGAGTGCAGTCCAGGGGATCATCACCTCAGCTCAGCTCTGTGCTGTGGATGACCCAGTGGAGCACTACAGCTTTAGTAAGACATCATTATGGGCATAAAAAGTACCTTCCTAAAACTGGGGGTGATTTAGCTCAATGCAGTCGGACACAAATTATAAGCTGTCTGGCTTTATGACCTAATCAGGATTAATATAATATCATCTATGAGCTTTGTGAGATTCCTCGCATTTTTGATAAGTATAAAACTGTGTCCATCCTTTCAAACCACCAATTTGAGAGCGGGCTGATTTCTTTTACAGCACTTATTATGTGGGAAGAAAGAGTCTGTTCCATATATTGTAGCACAATATACATGTCGTTGCTCACATTACTCTGAAACAGTGGCTGGGAGCGCTGAGCTGCAAAATGTGTATTGTTAATCATTGGGTCATTAACCTTAACAATGTCAATGCATTCCCCTATCAGATCCAACTAAATGACTGCCCGAGGTAATAGTTAAGAGAACATTTCACACAGATGAACATATTAATGCTTTATTTGGTTCTAAATGCAGTGTGAAGGATTTAGGTAGGAGCTAATGTATGTGAGGAGGAATAAGAAGGATGAAACACAGCTGAAAAAAAGAAAGTTTAGCTTCCCCCCAAAAAAGGAGAGTAGTCCTCAGTGCTGTGCTGCTGAGAAGTGCATGTCTCTAGTTGCAGTCATTCAGGTAAAAAATTGTACTGTTTTGGAGAGGACTTAAAGTTCTGAGGTTTCATTAGAATCCAGAGAATTTTCTAATGTCTGTTTCTACCCAGTTTCTGTATCTAATGTGAGTTCTGTGGTCTGATGTTTTCACAACAAAAGGCAGATGATGAGATTTGTTTTATTTGGTTACTGCTGTTGGGCTTCTGCCTGAGCTGTGCCCTCCCTACATCTCACAGGGCAGGTCTTAAACATCCCTCTGAAGTGAGAAGATGGCCCTGCTATCCACCCAAATCTATTGCAGGTATCCAATGGGGCTGATCCCAAGGCATAAAACCTGTGTTCACTGGTCTCTTTGGATCAGAGGAGAGCCTGGGAAGATGTCACCCAGCAGCAGACTTCTTAATTTGCAAGCTTCTCTTTGTAGACCTCTGTCCAAGTCACATCCCTCAACCCCAGGCTCCAACCGGGTGTCAGCCTAGAGCAATCTGCTCCTGCTCCTGGATACCATCATTTCCAGGCACCTGAAGGAAGTCTGTAGTAAATTCCTCTGGGTCATTTCCACATGAGCCTCTGTCACTTTGTGGGGTGGCTCAGAAAGCCAGTGGCACAAAATAGCCTCTTGCCACTGCCTGAAAAATCCATGTAATCAGCAGCCATTTCCCACACTGCACCCAGGAAAAAAGGCTGTAATAATGCTCTGGAAATTGGATGATTGGTTCTGGTGGTCTGCAAATGGCCTGGAGGCTGTGTAGGAAAATATGCAGATTGAAGGACTCTTAAAACAACCGAACCAGGCTTTTTCACTGCAGGTCCTTTCCAAAAGCCTCAGTTCTGGGGTTTTCACACTTCATTTGTAATATTAAACACACAAAATGACACATTTTGAAGTCGGTTCCTATAAGCTGTTAGAGAGCCTAATGACTTACTCCTGTAAACACACAGTATGGACTCACATTTCCCACAGAAACCAGTCCATTAATGCTGACTCACTTGGCAATGAGCAAAAAGATGAGACTCTATAAATATCTGACAAGTGTTATCAAAAACCAGATATAGCAATTAATTAGGGACTCAGAATAGGAAGTGTGATATTGCTTGGTGGGTGTTAAGAGGATGGGGCCACTGATTTTTCTAGGTTTGATTGCATTCCCTTACTTTTACTTGTGCTCCCCTGAAGGAGCTAAAATTTTACTCTCCTCTCCTAATATCCTTTGCAGACTGTTATCATGTTCTCTTAGTCAGCACTTAGCAAAATTACAGTGTTTGCAATGGCTGCTGAAGTTGAAAAGTGGAAAATATTATTACACAAAGGAGTTTTTGTTGTTAATGTTATGGAAGAGTTCACCTGCTAGTTTTGTTGCTTCTCTCATACATGTGGCTATAAATCAATTGTAATTCCTAGTGAATAAATACTGATAGTTCTGCAGTAGTTGGGCCTCTGTGGTTACATGGACTTAGAAGGAAAAATTTGGTAGCATGTTTATTGTAAGGAAGATTTTAAATGTCCTGTTCCTTTTTGGGATTAAGGATTTTGATGCTGATGAGGGGGAGTGAGCTTTTGTCATCAATTTTAATGAGACATTTATAATCTCTCTTGATTGTATTTAGGGGTTTTTATTGTTGCTATTTTTTTTTTTATTTCACTCATTCAAGCAGTCACTCTGTGAAAGCTTTTTTTAAGTACTCCAAATCTATTCTGGTAATGAAGAAATGAATGTCAAGCAAAGCAATTTTTTCTAAATTTACAACTCATTCTCTTAGACACGATCAAAATGGACATAAAGAAAATATCCTTTATGGGTAAAAAAAAAAAGAAAGCCCAAACTTCAGCTCCCCAGTTACATCCACGGGGATACAGTAAGGTGGAATTTTTATCCATTACCATTTGTCTCACCTAATCCAGTCATTACATGTCACATCTGTTTATCTGAAGATGGAAAAGTAGTAATATTTTATCGGAATGAAGCTTCTGCAGCTGTTGCTAGGTCCATCATGATTCCACTGCTATTTCTGTGCATGTTCTCAGCCTCCCATCCCACTTTCTCTCCAGGTAGTTGGAATTTGGCCCAGTGAAGCTAAAAGAAATGAAGAGCAGCTAAGAGTGAGATGCAAGCCAGGAGTCTGAGAGAGCTACAGCAGCAGAGCAAGCTGGGGATGGAACTGGCATCATAGTCTTAATATTTATGTGTCCCACTGACATAAATGTGTATGGGACCAGCCCTGCCTTCTCTTCTTTTTCAGCACAGTTTTGACATTTCACTTTCATCCTCTCTTCCAGAAGAATTCTGACTCTCATCAGCCCCTTGGCATCGTGCAGCCAACGTAACCTGGCTTTTAGAGGAGACTTGAAAAACCATGAGGTTATGCAAGGCAAATCTTTGCCCCACTAGACTCATTTTCCTCTCTGTCTGCAAGGAGGTACTCAAAGTGCCTATAAATTCCATCCTGGAGGATGCCATGCTCTAGAAGTGCAGTAATAACCAGGACTGACTGCTCTGGGATGAAAGTGGCTTGATCTGGGAGTACTTTGTTTTCCTTCCATGCTACTGTTTATCTATCCCACAGTGGAAAGAAAGGAGCTGTTGCAATAGATTTAAACTTGCAGTCCTACCTAGCCTTATGGATAAATCATTAGTGCCTTATTCCAAATCCAGCTTTGTTGCTGAAATCATCTGTCTGCATGCATGGCAAGCCTGGCTCCTAAAGATGGTCTCAGATGTGCTCCTTGTGGAGTGGAGGTGTGCTTGAGAAGCATAATAAATTGGGCTGTGACTGGAAAACAAATACATGATCCTGAGTAGAAGAAGCAGCTGTGGCCATGCCTGCACCATGATAAGGAAAAGGATCAGAGATAGGAAAGATAATGATTATGGATTGAGGTTCAGACAGAGCTGAATCAGAGTCCTGTTGGCGTTATTTTAAGGGATGCTGAGATAAACTCTTCCAGTTACTGTCATTGTTGAAATATGTGCTTTTGCTTGAATTTGTCAAGCTTCAGGTTTAGATTGTATATTAGGAAGGAGTTCCTCCCTGTGAGGGTGGGCAGGCCCTGGCACAGGGTGCCCAGAGAAGCTGTGGCTGCCCCTGGATCCCTGGAAGTGTCCAAGGCCAGGTTGGACAGGGCTTGGAGCAGCCTGGGACAGTGGGTGGTGTCCCACAGACAGGGGGAGTGGAATGGATGAGTTTTAAGGTCCCTTCCAACCCCAACCATTCTATTCTGATGGAAGTATAAAATACATTTCAGTTGTTGGTTAAGCCATTAAAACATCTGTGTCTAAATTGCGAAGTTTTTCCTGAGCATTTACATAACCTCCACATACTTACAATGTTCCCTCTTCACTGATGATACTTTGTCCCTATTTTTCTTGTAAACAAACAATTGTGACTAAAAAGATTTTATTTATCTGTATGAGTATTTCTTTAATAATCTAAGAATGACACTGTAATATTTATCTGATAATCTGGTGTGCTGTTGATTGGTTCCAACTGCTTGAGAATATCTGGGCTGACAAATCCATACTCCAGATAGTTTTTTGACTCAATTCCTTAACATTTTATGTACATGGTTCAGTCTTCTTTATAAGGCAGTACAGAAAGAAGGATAATAATCTGGTAAATCAATAAATACTATTGCAATATTTCTATACCTGGCAAAATACCTAAATTCTAGGCCACACAGCATGGGTGAAAGTATCCACGCTGGGCTTTTTTCCCAAACACTCCTTCATCCTATAGATACTTTACTCTTTCAGTAATGCCCCAAAAATACAGGCATTTCTTTTTCTTTTGCTTAAGTTAGCACATTTCTCTTTGAAGACCCTCCAGGGAAGTGGAAACTCTGAAATATGAAATGCGATTTATGCTCGCCTTGTAAAATGCCAAGGAAACTGCTTTAAGACTGTAATAACCCTTGCTGCTCATTCCATGAACATGCCTATAGAAAATGTTAATTTAATCAACAAATTATAGCTTCACACAAAGCAAGAAGTGTGGAAATACTGGCAGAGGAGGAGGAAAGGTCTCTCATAATTTTTATGTTTAATCATGAATTTGAGACTCTTTATTATTCCTGCAAAAATGAAGAACTCCTAAATGGATTATGTTGCACTTCCCATTCATTTTCTCTCCTGATTTACATCTACATACATGTCCCATTCACAATGTGTGAGAACTCACTCATGCTGACATGAATGCATCTTAGCCAAACTGTTGATAATTTATTTAATTTTTTGCTTGTCAAATATGCTATTTGGGAGGGAGCTCAAACAGAGAGATCCTACTTTCAGAGGAAACCCTGCAGCTTTCACACTGGTTTCTCCCAACATTTTTAGCCCATGGATACTGATCACGGGATGCCTGACACAGTCTGAGTGTTCCCTGCCAAATGTTGAAGCAATGAAGTTAGAAATAGGAATATTGGAATGAAAAGGACCAGAAATAGATTTCTACAAGTCAGCTTAAGCATCCATTTGCAGTAGGGTAATATTACATTTTTCAAAGGCGTATATTAACTGATTAGATCACCTGCAAATGGAGTGTTAATTAATAATATCCATAATAAAGTGCAATAAAATTACATTTGCAGGAAAAGCTGACAGATCTATGTCATTCAGGCATTAATCCTAAAGATAATGGACCAAATTCTGCTCTGTGTGGCTTTTTTTCCCAACTTATATATGGACTAATTCCAGGGGCACAGGCTGGCTGTACCTTCGTGTGCCTGAATATTGAATTTCTCCCATTATCCTTTAATGAAAAGCTTTCTGAAAATACCTTTCAGAGAGGCACACTTGGGCTCTTGCCATCTGTTTGGCTGATAATAATTCAAAAGGCAAAATACTTGATCTCATGGAATGAGAGGAATGCCATGGAGGGGAAGACAGCAGCTCACAGTCAGTTTTACATTCCTCTGATGCTAAATTCATGTACTCCATATTTCACATTATTGTTGTTATTATTATCTAATTCATGTCAGCTACAGAAAACCTGCAGGTAAGAATTTTGCACCAGCAGTAGATGAAATTCCAAGGATGAAAAGAAAAAAATAAAATAAAAAAATCTATGGATTATGCTGAGATTCTAATTGCAAACAAAGCCACTTCCCTATTCAGGGATATACTCTGCAGTCAGCAGGGAATTTTCTGGTTCTCATGGAAAAGGCATTTCAAAGTGTACACCAAAGCTGAAGTCAGGTCAGGGCCCATCTTACTCCTCTGGTACACAAGGTGTCACCTTGATTGACAAAATGGGAACACAACCAGGCAAATTTTGGATGAAAAATATGATTTACTGCAGAGGGAGATTTTTATTATGGTCGTAAAGGACTTGTGCACTCCATAATTGGTATAGCAATAGATTCAATGTAAGAAGAGAATCCTGTTTTAAAGCCCATGTCTGCCTTACAAAAGAACACAGAACCAGATGTTCTAATTTTTATTGTGTTTGGCGTTTAGGCTAAAGGGCTGTGAGGAAAGGGGAGGTGAAATAAATCAATAAATGCAGTTATTTTCCCCAAAGAAAAGTTTTTAGACACAAGAAATACATACCCTGCCTGAGTCTGGAAAATGAACCTGCAGCAGAGAGAGAGGGCAGAGGAACAATGGGCCCAAGAGTGAGGAGGCAAGTGATAAAGGGACCAAGGGAGCAATCTCTGGTGGTCATAACTGTACAGCTTCCCACAGTCAATAGAAAATAAATATTGATTTAGTGCACTCTGGGGGCTGCTGATGGCAGAAACACTCCATCAGTCAGCACTGCACAGTGGAACTTCTTGGTCATCAAACATTAATTCTGATACTGTTCCAGGTGTACAGACAACAGCACTAGTAATTAGTAGTAATTAGTAATTTCTTGCGTTTTAAATTTTTGTTGCAACCAAAGTTAGGTGATTCTAAGAATACTCAAATGTCCCAGCTTTGTCTCTTACCCTCCTGCTCTCAGTGTGGTTACAGGAAATTTTCTATGTAGTTCTTCTCCAACAAAAGAAGGTATGAAATATCTCACATGACATGTGGAACTACTCAATGGTAAAAAATTATGGGTTTGTATCCTTAAAAAAGCCACCTCACTCTCACTAATCCATTCCTCACTAATTAATATTTATTCTAATCTGTTTTTCTTACAGAATCACAGAACCATTCAGGTGGGAAGAGCCCTCTGAGATCATCAAGCCCAACCCCTCACTGAGCACTCCAGTCCACCCCCCAGCCATGTCCCTGAGCACCACATCAACGTGGGTTGTGAACTCTTCCAGGGATGCTGACTCCACCACTTCTTTGAGCACTCCATGCCAATGTTTGACCAGCCTTTTCATAAAGAATTATTTCCTAATGTCCAATCTTACAAGAAAGCACTTTCACTACTTGCAGTGTATGCCTTGAGCACAGAAAGTATTTCTCTGCAGGACAATCATTTATGAGATGTGTATTCCAGATGTTCATGTCCATAAAGGTGTGAGAGTACAGAATGGCACAATTTGCTTTGTTCTGCAGGGGGCTTTGTAGCTCCAAGGAATCCTTGGGGCACGACTAGGATTATTCTTGTAATTTCCATATTGATGCCATTTGTTTGGGAATTCTCTTTCTTCAGTGTCTGTTACCCCTGCTTCTTGTCCCATTCAAGCTCTGTGGAGGATGTAGGCAAAGTAAGGTATAGGAGAAATGTGATTTTGTCTATTTTATGCTGAGTTTTTTAATTGAAGCAGATAGGCTGGAAGTGCCCTGAAGCAGCTCTAGACAAACTTAACAAAGTTAGTACATTGTGTTTATGTCTATGTTGGACAGGCACTTTTTTAATTTTTTGATGTCTTAAGAGCTTTATATGTTCCTCATTCATTTTTCCTCCGGAAGGAAGGAATTTTTTCCACCTCAAAAAGAAAAGCAAAATATAAAAATAAAAATTCCTACAGAACAGTTAAACAGATTGAATAAGTACATAAATGCTCTGGCAATAACAACTGGCATGTAGAAAGGAGATTGCCCCAGGTATTTGCAGGAATCCTGAGTGAGCAGCCAGCAGTTGTGTCTGCTCTGGCTTTAGCTTCGTGGAATCTGCAACTGCTTTGGGTTTGTTTAACTTGCAGAAGGACACAAATATTTTTCCCTCACATGAAAGGAACAGCAATCTTTGTTACTTGGCAAACACATCCCACAGATCTGAACGTGAGTCTGGTTTTGAAGTGCTTTTTGATCCACACGTCTTTAGAAAGTTTCCCCAGTGCTTTTGCTTGAGTACCTATCTATTTATTTATTGTCTCAAGCAAATAACCCAGACCTTTCAGATATGTGTCCCACAGCATCGCTGAGGAATTCCATGACAGTTCCCACCACTGCCTGGCTGCTTTTTGACTACAGTTCTCAGCTTGCTTTAGTCCATTTTTGCTTTTCTTCTTCCAGTTGCCTTTTTTGTCATGCCCTGCTGACCACATCACACGTTCCCACGATGATTCTGAGCGGTGCAGCTCTGTGAGTAGAGATTGCTGTACTGAAACTCGAGAGCACTGTGTGCTTTGCAGCCAGGCTTTCTCCTTGCCAGCTCCTCCAGAGGGTAGATGCCAGGATTTGTACTGAAACTCAGGCCTTATATTCAAACAGCTGTGGACTCCAAGGACTGATGCTGTGGTTTTATAAATCTTAGAAAGGAATAAAAGAATATCCAGCAAGTGACTTGGTTTACTCATCATCAACTGCATTATTCTTTGGGGTAGTGATTTCATTCCTTGAGGAAGCTAAGATTTAAATATTTAAAGTTACAGGTGTGAGGCAGCTGGGATTTAAATATCTAAGGTCACAGGTCTTCCACCAAAACAACTGGTAATTTTTGTTACCAATTATATATATAATAATATATATATAATCTCACTATACCAATGTTGTTATAAATATTAATCTCAATTGCATCACACAAGCCTTGACTGAAGCCTTAAGAGCTCTAATGAAATATCAGTGCATAGAAAGGGAGAAAAAAGTGGTGTTTGTAGCCTTTAGGTCAACAAGGAGTAGCTGGAGAGTTATCCCAGCAGAAAGACAAATTTAAACAGACATTGAGAAAACTGTGTTCAAAAGAAAAAAATCTCTCCCTGTAGCCAGTTAAAAACTGGAGGAATAGGTAATCTGAGACAAGGCAGGTTTTAAAAAAATGATTTGAAACTGATAACAGAAGTTCTTCACAAATGTTTAGAGTGACTTTTTCAGCAGTGGGCGTGAAGACTAGAAGTGTTGATAGGAAAAGCAGGTGATCAATAACAGCACAAAGTTGAAGGCTGATATGCCACAGAACTCACAAGTCTAACAGGAACAGGGTAAATGATTTTTTAAAGCCTGGCACTTTCTAAAAGAGCCTGAAAGCTTCTTCGGGTATGCAAAGGATCAAGGCACACATGGTGGAGGGAAGGATTGCAATCAAAGCAAGGTGCCAAAACCAGCACAGTGAGCAGTGATGCCTGCATGGACTGAGATCCCAGGCAGGTGGGGTTGTTGATTAGTATCAAGGTGAAGAAGCAGCCACACTTTGTGTGTATTTATTTTTGCCTCTCACTGGTGGTATAGCAGTCAGATACCAGCAAAATTTGCCAAAGTCTGACATAGGAATGACAACCTGATGAATAGAAAATGTGTGAATTTTTTCAATCCTATGTTTTTCCCTTATTTAAAAATATGTGTTTCTTCACAAGGCACTGTCGTGTTTCCGAGTCTAGCTAGTTTTGAAGGATTTAAGATTCAAAGCTCCCAATTTTTTACAGATTCTGTGTATGACAAGACTTTTTGTAATGAATACATGGTGTGGGGTCAAAGAGAAGACCATCTATGCCACAAACCACTGCATGAGCCAGGATAATTATCTTATAAAGTAGTATGTTTGATTACATTTAGCAGAGGTAAAAATAGGCTCAGTCCACCGTGTCATCAAAATATGGACTTTCCTGAGGCAGCACAGACTGTGATGCACTGGGAAGAAATGGAATGCTGAGGAAACACTGAAGTAACATCTTAATTGTTAGGGTTTGTGAACTGCTAAGGCAACTCCCATAGATCTGCTAATTCAATAGGTAAACTACAGCAATTAATGAAACTGCTGGATTATAAATTAATATAATGAATGTAAAGAACCTTGAGGTTTCCTTCTGGATTTCGTTTAGAAAACCTTGAATTCAAACAGATTTACAGAACCCAGACTTCTGAGTGAGAACTTCAGGCCTCTTGCTCACCTTTCCTCAATAACCACCCAAAATGCTGATTGCAGAAGTTTGAATTACTATTGTAAGGAAAAAAATTATGTACAGTTAAAAACTCTATGGAAGCATAGAGGAGCAAAAAGAGGATTTAGATTGACTAGATCACCTTCATTTTGGCACAAGGAATATCTGCATATGTAACTTCAGGAGTTAGGTACTGCATGTTACTGATGTGTTTTTTCCACATGGGCATTTTTAAAATTAAAAACAAGTTACAAATCTCCCAACACTTGATAAGCAGAATTATTTACAGGGAGCAGGTGATTACTATCTTTTATTTGTGTGTGCATGATAGTGTGATTTGAAGGAAATAATATTCTATTACTCAGAGAGATGTTGATAAACAAATGACTTAAAGGAGAGCAGAACTTAGTAATATGTGTAAGGAGTTGCTTTTCCATAGTCACAACAAGAAATCTTTTCAGTAATTTAGAAATTATGTGTAAGTTTTCTCTACTGTTTAACTTTCTTACCTGATTAAGAACCATAAACTTCTTGGCTGTGATAAATGGTCTCCTACATCCATCAAAACTGTTTGGGGAAAAATTGTTCTTTGGCATTTAAGGGATTTTTTAGCAGCTTTCAAGGTTTTATTTATAAACTTTATTTCCCCTCACAGAAACACCCCATTATTTAACTAATAAAATACAAGCACATTGTAATTTTGGGTCAAAAGTGGTGCCAATAATTTTTCTTTAGTAAAAGGTAATTCTTTCAATATTATTTCCATACTAGATCTGAACAATATGCTATGCACATGTAAGAAACTTCAGCTTCTTGTACTGAGAGAATTTCTTAAGGACTGTAGGCTTTGAATGTGCTTTGGAAACTGCAATTTGGGGTTTTGTTTCTTTGTTTATGGGGTTTTTTTTAGAATTGTTGTCACAAGAAGTTACTGGTTATATAATTTTACCAGCACTGACACCTACTATGGTATCTATACTGATAAATTGGTTCACTCCCTGTTTACCTGCAGGATTCTAAATTCTACATTATTGGACTATAAACACATCACTTAATTCCCAGGATGTAGCATGTAGAAAGCCAATTAGTTTCCTTGCTAGAAAACTCAGGAACAGGACAAATGAGAAATGTATTCAAAAGAAAAGAAAAGAAAAAGGTAAAAAAGGAAAATTATTTAAAAATCAAGAGAATAAAAGAATACAAAGGAAAAAAGCCCCATCAGTGTAACTAGCCTGGCTTTCTATTAGCCAGGTTTTTAGCTTGGTGTCAGCATTTGAGGCATGGAAGAGAAGAATGATTTTATTTATGAATGAGAGATCCTCACACACACCTGAATCCTATCACTGGCACTGTTTGGTCAGTGGGATCCTGTGTGGGTTCAGGGTGGTTGAACATGAAAACCTATCAGAAAAGAGCACATGGGGTCAAGCAGCCTCAGTCCCCAAAGCCTCAGTGGGGACTGCTGACCATGCAAACAGCATCTCCTCTACTGCAGCTAACATTTTGTGTGAGAAATGTGGCCCTATTCTGCTCTTTGAAGGACTCTCATAGGATGGATTTCAGGAGGGCCAAGATTTCAGTCCTGTGCTTTGAGGTGGAGGTTTACACCCTTTGTGGCAGCACCACTGTGTTCTCTGCCATGGCTGTGTGGGGACAGAGGCTGGGGCTGTCACCTCTGTGCCCTGCTGTGCAGAATAACAAGGCTCACCCTGATCGCTCCCTGCTCCAGCTGTGCTTGTGGTAATAAGAAAGGAAGCAGCAACTCTTTTAATATCCTTTGTTGTTGAAAGGGAAGGTTTTATGAGAGGTGGGAGTAGGACACAGGACTCACGATTCACCAGCCAGACTAGCTGAGGTAAGATATTTTATTTAAAAGGCCAAGTAATTTACGCCTCACTCTGGGAAAGGGAAGCCGTGCACCTGCAGCATGCTTGGAGAACAATAATTAAATCCTTTTCTTCCTGGGATGGTTGCCTCTTGGGGAACAGCTCCTGTGAAGGTGATACCTCCTGGTGGCTCCTGTGCCACCCCTGCTGCCTGTCCCAGTCTCATCTTGCCCAGTGCCAGACTGCTGTGGCAAGAAACAGGGACAGATCTTGACTTGCTCCAACTTCTGTGGGTGCCAAGGGTTGGTTTGGGATGCTCCAAGCACCTCACTCTCAGACCCTATTGCATTTTTACTGCCATCCTTCAGTCTCCATGGCAACCCTCCCTGCAGCACAGCCTCCTATGCGTTGTGTGTGTGCAACATCCAGATTTTACACACCTTATTTGATTTTTGGGGTTTTCTCTTCTGTTTATATTTTATTGTGTTTTCCTATTTCCTAAAGGAAATCATTCCTATACTACAGACAATGAGCCTGCTGTGCTACCAGATGAACACTTGGGTGGCCCTTTCTGGGTCAAAACCATGCACTAATAATCAAACATTGTGTTCCTGCACTGTTTCCTGAGGTTAGTTTATAAATTCATGTTGGTAGTGCTAATGGCACAGCACTGGTGTTTGCACTGCTGAATCTACATGCAAACCAAGGACAATTAGGATGTATGCAGTCATGCATGATGCTTTTGGAGCCATTGTACAATATTTATGGGTTTTCATGCTTCATCTCTTCTGAATTACACGTCTCGTTTGATGCCTTGAAGTGGCTACCTGAAAACAGAGGCTACACAAGATTAAAAGAGTAAAGTGGGTATTTATTGAAGGGCCTTTAAAGGTACACCCTGGGACTCAAAAACCTCTGAGGGGCTCCACCCAAGATGGACCCTGGGCCATGGGTTTTTCACACTTTTATAAGTTTTGTCCATTTATATATCAGGGTTAATTCTCCAATTACAATCTCAGGCAATGAAGTAATTACCCCAAGATTTCCCCCCTGTTCAAAGGCTTTAGTTTGCTTATTTTGGGGCCTGGGACAATCTAGGTGAAGCACAGACCTAGAGAGAGTTTGTTACATCTAACCAGAATGAGGGAACAGTAGCTAACAGGCTATGTGGAGTTTCAGAGTTACACACTAAGCAGTACAGGATATGAAAAATATAAAATTTAAAACCTAAGGCATCATGTTCAGCTGGAGCCCCATTGAAAGCCTTGTGCAGAGGGTAAGGCTATTACTGAGCAGTTTACTCAGGACAGCATGAATTTTGCAGTATTGTTACCAACTTCAGATCCTTGTGAATGATATCTGTATGAATTCAGTTCTCCCAGTCCCCGTGATGCACTGTCAAAGATCAAAAAAATGTCATAGGGCAGCCTGAAACAACCAACATCTGCTTTTGGACGTGTCATATTTGCAGTGACATTGCCCACAGGAAATCACTTCTTTACTTCTAGTGGGATTTTACCTCTCTGCTTCCTAAAATATATTTTTTGCAAAGCAGAAAAAGGAAAGAAGAGAGAAGAGGAAAAAAAAAAAAAAAGAGAGAGAGAGAAGTAGAAGGAAAAGAAGAGGAAAAAAAAAACCTACAACAACAACAAAAAAATTTGAAAATAAATAAATAAATTAAATAAAATCAAAAATAAAGTAAAAGGGAAAGGGAAGGGGGAGGGGAGAGGAGAGGAGAGGAGAGGAGAAATGTCACAAAACTGGCTATATTTCTGAGAGATTTGTTCAGCAAAAGCCATAAAAGGTGACCTTATTGCAGAGGTGATGAGGTGCAATCCCCTGACTCTTATCCAGGNAGAGAAAAGGCCAATTGACAAATAGCTCATGGAGAGTCCTTGGAAAACAAATAAAAACTTACTTAGCAGCTACCACTCTGCTTCCAATAGCACATTTACAGGAACTCAATCAAATTGTGCAGACTGAGCATTTAACCCAGCCTGACCTTCCTGAAACCAGTCCATGTCTTGCCTCCTCTGCTCTCCTGGTCCTGAGTGCTGAGAATTTTTCCAGGAACACTTGAAGGGCCTGGCTCCACAAGGTGACAGTGGCATCCAACATTTTAAAGATGTTAAAAGAACTGGGAGAGCTGAACATTTCCAAGATCACTTTGTTCACGATGTCTGGTAGAACACTTGGTGTGTCCTGTGTGGGGCTGGCTCTGGCACTCAGTGCCATGGTGTACTTGACATGGTGGTGTTCACTCAGAGGATGAGCTTGATGATCTTGGAGGTCCTGATGATCTTGGAGGTCCTGATGATCGTGGAGGTCTTTTCCAACCTTAAGGATTCCATGATTTCATGATTCTGTGTAGCACTCCAGTGGAAAAATCAGTGCTGATTGTTTTACATCACAAAGACTTTGTGAGGATAAAACTCACAGGAACTCGTGAAATGTTCAGTTCATTGCGTCATCAGTAGAACAGCTTGGAAATAATGTTTTACATTACAAAATGGCGTTATAATTTATTAAAATTTAAAAATCTTACAGGGTTTTTTTTTTGGTGAAATTTCCCAAGAGAGAGAAGTTCCTTCCAGATAATTCAAAGTGAATAGAGAAGTAGCACAAGTTTTCTCACAAGAATGCTGCTGTGGAGACAGGAGGCTGCAAATCTGAGAGCTCTGCAGCTGAAGACAGGCTGGAACAAATGTCCTCTGTTCTTGGACTCATAATCCAGTCTCTAAATGATAAGGGACATGTGCTTATGTTAAAAAACCCCCAACAAATAAATGAGTTAGTTTGGTCTAAAAGAGTGTCTTAGAGCTTACATATGGCAGGAGATTTTACAGACATGGGTTCCCACCTGATCCTGAAACTCAGGGTTATGGATAAAATCCATTCTTACATAAAGGAACCTAATTGTCCCAAGGTGTAGGGTAATAAACATAAATAATTTGATATTTGCTGAATAAGTAAATAAAACAGTGGTGTAGGAAAATGCTTTTGCTTTAATGGAGAGCATGAAATGAAACAGTACTTGGGAAAGAAAAGGAGTAGAATGTTCTTTCATTGATCAGGAAGGTATGATATTTTGCAGTAAGGGCATTCCCTGGAATTCAGGATACTTTTTTCTGAGAAATGAAGCAACACTTCCTCTTAAAAGAAAAATTTACTTCTACCTTTTTGATTCTGTCCTTAAAGATAAAAAATCTTTGTACAAATTAACTATTAGTGAAAATGGTGTAGGAAAAGGAAAGTTTTCTGTACCTGCAGAAGGATAAAGCCAGAATATGGATAAAGCAGAATAATTACTAGAAAAATGCCTAACAATCCTTTCTCTTGCTTGTTTTCTTGGAAAGTCATTGCCTGCCTTATCACACTCAGGTAGCATAAATGTCCACTGCTAAGTTCCTTGACACAAAATATATTTTGTTTTGTGCCTGGAATTTCTTTTGCACTGAGCCAACCAGCATTTTATGAAATGAAAGCTGAGTGCAGCTCTCAGGAACAGCACTCGGGAGTTCTGTACTGACAAAAATTTACATTACTGCCCTAAAAGGTCTTGAATCCTCAATTTGGCAGACTGGGGCACAGATCTCACATTGTTCCTTGCATTTGACTGGAAAAAGAACTAAAACTCTGCTTCAGCAAAAAACAGTTGAGGGCAAAAATCAAATGTGATATGGGCAGTGTTGTGAATGGACTACACTGCCATAAACACTTGGAACAGCTGCAAGCTGTTCTTCCCCCATATTTATATTCTCATAATGAGAAAATGCTCTTTTTTTTCACTCCTTCAGGGGTTTCCTGTGAAGAATCCAGGAGTGTTATTTTGGCATGAGTGTGTCACATCTGCAAAAGCAAAGTGAACACTTAGAGCTCCAGGAGGAATTTTGTGATTTTTAACTTTGTTCTTACAATGAGAACAACTTTCCTCTTGCATGAATAACCTCTGAATAAGAAGGAGAGAGAGATTTGTTGCAATCTAAGGTTCATCAAATTCATTGTCACCATGTGCTTCATATCAAGTTATTGCCTTGCACTGCTTTCACCAACACAGCAGACTAAATATTTTCTAAGAAAAAAAGAAAATAAAGAAAAGAAATGGAAAGAAATGCCTTCAAATGGAACCTTAGAAATGAAAGCATTCATCTATCCACACACAATTTTTTCCCGAGGAGAAAGTAGAATAGAAATGAACTGCAAATGATGTGTGTTTGATTCATGTGGTTAATTCTTGAGTCTTAATCCATGGGTTTATCTAGACTAACTCTATTGTAGAAAGAAAAAAAAAAGGAAAAGAGTGGTGAAAAATGTTAGTCACCCCTTCTAATGCTCTCTCCTGCTGTATGACTTGCTACAACCTTTAAGTCTTCTGCTCTGATCACAGAACAAAGAGAAGCTTTTTAGGTCCATGGTTCAAAGCACAGGCAGTAGATTTTTGCTTTGAACTGCCCTGTAAAAGAGCCTGCTGTATCAATGGGCAGGAGCAAAAGGGACTGGTCCCTGAACATGACTAACTGAGTTGGATATCATTGGATAACAGAGATGCCCCAGTGACAGCATGAAGTAAAGCTTCCACACTGATGAATGGCACAAACTATTCCCAAGATGAGTGGCTGAAGTATTAAATTATAACACTGCTGGATATCTGCCCTGTGTGGCATGGTATATTTATTCTTTTGTTTCAAGTCAGATAGTGTAGTTATTGCAGATGAGCTAGAGGGCTTTGAGTATAAGTGCCAGAGGCTAAAGAGATTTTGCCTCAGGATAAAATACAGGAATTATTTAAGAACTGAAAAGTACTGTAAATTTAATAACAATCATGAATAAATTAAACCAACCTAATTAAAAAATGATAGAATGATAGCTTCCGTAAGAAAAGCCTGACTGCAGAAAGTGTTCTGCTCGTATGGAAACATTTAACTTCTCCCATCCCAGTGCCTGCCTTAGAGATGATATTTGTATCCTTTTTTTTTTCACTGTGCAAACATGGTGTCTTTATTCAGCATCTTCCTCTCTCATTAAATGTCACAGTTACCCAGTTCAGTTGGAATCATGCATGTTATACCCCATTGCTTCACCTTCCCCCCATGGCAGTCAGCTGGGAGGAGCACAGAGAAATTGTCTGAGCAGCCAGGGACTGGGGTGGGAAAGATAAACCCTGATGGACTTAAATGTGACCAGGGACATCAAAAGCAACATAAAAACCTTTAAGGTCTCATCCAACCCAAGCTATTCTGTGATTCTATGAACTACAATCACAAGCAAGGAGTAACCAAAAAACCTCCCAGGATGTCTTCTGTTTCCCAGGATATTTCTCCCTGAATAGACACAGATGCCATTCAGGAGATCACTCCTGTTGTTTCATGTAACTATTTCTCTGTTAACCATATTTATCTGCTCCAAATTCTGTTTCTGACTTCATCACTTCTGGATGCTCTTTTCCTGTGTCTTGCTGAGAACTTCAGAACAGAACTACACTCTGTGTTTGGTTCATTATGCAGAATCCATTACACAGAATCACTGGCAATAAATGCAAAATTATGTATTGTTGATCATACAGCCTAATAAAATCTAGCTCTTTGGTAGCTGAAATCCAGAGTGAATTGTGGTTCTTTCTATATTAATGGATTTGACTTCTCCTAGAATTGCACCTTGCATTATCTTACAATTGATTTGCCTTCTCTTGTGTATTTCTCATGTATCTTCCATTTACTTTTATTCTGCCATCACATTTATTATATAATTTTATTAAAGTTATTAAATTAATAAAGCTGTGATCCCTGAAAGTGCCCACAGACCATCTCAGAATCAGCTGGGTTTGGTGCTCCTTTGATATTCTAGTGCACACCCAGCAGTTGCCAGGGCAGACCCTTCCTGCTTTCCTGGACATGGCCCAACGTAAGAAGCAGAATCCTCTTGTATTTATATGCAAATAGATTTTACTTATCCATAATTGTAACTTAAGAGGCTCATTTCAGATTCAACCACAAAACTATTTGAAAAGGCAGAGCTGAAACACGAAATTTTAAAATGTTAGGTGAAATAATAGGGTCACAGAATCATAGAATGAATTAGGCTGGAGGGGACCTCAAAGATCATTCAGTTCCACCCCCTGCCATGGGCAGGGACACCTTAAACAAGACCACGTTGCTCCAAGCCCAATCCAGCCCCTGAACACTTCCAGGTATGGGGCAGCCACAACTTCTCTGGGCAACCTGCTCCATCTTACTGCAGTCAAGGTTTTAAAACTCCATCATTCAAGTGGTTGAACAAGTTAAAACTTATTCTTTCAACTTCTTCTTTGTTAATTTATTTTTTGTGTGCTGGCACATCAAATGTGTTTTAATCTCATTCTAGAATTTCCAGCCACTGGGAAAAAAATCCATATTCACATATATATAGATATATATTTAACACTCTTCTGCAAATCCACAGTGAGAAAGAAGGTGGCCAATTGAGGAAAAGATCTTTCAGTTGTTTCAAGGACAAGAGACCCTCTTCAACACAAGTCTCTGTTCCTCATGCAGATGAGCCTGTGCCCTCCCCTGCATAATCCTGCTTTCCTCCAGGGCTCTCATCTGTACCAGCTCTCCACAAGATGAGCACACAAATGGACAAGACTGATCAAGGGACTGGTAAGAATTGCTTTTACCATAAGATAATGTCCCCCACGGTGATTATAGCTCTGTCTTTTAGGAACAACCTGGATGCACCTGCTGGCAAAAGTGTGCATAGACTAATAAAATTTATATCACTAGAGATTAATTCTCTGGTATGATACCTCCTGTTTCAAATTAAAAGTAAACATTTTATGCTAAGGAGCAGCATATTCTTAACCTGATAGTTTTGCTTAGTATCAAGTATATTCTGCTTCTTGGGGCTGGTTTTTTAGTGTTATTATTTGTTATTATCTTCATAGGTGGCATTTTTAAAAGTCATATGTTAACATATGTGCTGCTAAATAATTCCTTATATGCAGAGAATATATAGTTATATAAGTAATGTGATGTATAGTAGTGCAAACCCTTACTTCTCCATCTGCATATCTTTTTAACTTTAATGGAAAAAATCCTATGAAAACTATAATGTTTTAACTCTCTAACCCTCTTTGATAGGTATTTAATCCCATCACAATACATTTTTACTGGAAAAAATAAGGAGATTAATATTTTGCTACAATAACTCCCTAATGTTGTATTCCCAAACAAAATTCTTAGTCCATTATTTCTCTGAAAAAATCACAGTCTATATGTGTACTACCCAACTAGGACATGTTTTTTTTGGCTGGATTTCTTCCTCTTCTTTCTTTCACTTCTTACAGGCAGAGAGGTGGAAGGCTTGCAAGGAGGCAACTATAAATCATTCATTTTCAAAATGATGCTTCGACCAGTCTCTGGAACTGAGGAAATGATCATTGCAGCCTTTGGATGTGGTCTAAATTATGACACAGGCTATGGTTCCCTAAGTGACCACACAACACTTGCAAACTGCACATTCCTGCCATTATTTTCTTATTACTCTGATAATCCAATATTTTCCATTATTCTCAGCTGGAAGGTGGTAGCTTGAAAGGCAGAAAGGGCAGAAGATAAGATCACAATTTTAGACTTTGATTTTATTGGAACGAAGTTCTTCATTTTCCCCAGTCCTGTTAATAAAGCCAGGAAATGCTGAGTAATTTCTACCATATCCACAATGGAGTGTTTCACTGGGTTTTTCTCTAACTCCATTCAGTGGATATTATTCTAGCACAACTGAATTAACATGTCAGGGGAGGTTCCTTCTTCTCCTTCCCTTGGCATAAGTTCCTCTGGGACAGGACTGCCTTAAGCACCAGCAGCCAGGCAGGGATGCCGTAAGGAAAGCAGGGACTTGTGTTGTTACTGCCCTTTGGAAAACTGTGCCACTGGAAAAGCAGTACCAAAGCCTACAGCAAAAATGAGACTACACAAGGAGTTAAAAAAACTTAGGTGGATCTTATCATATCCATGCAGAAGAGATAAGCAGAGCCTTAAGCCTGTTGCTGAGGTACCTCCAACAGCAAGAAACAGGACAAGGGACACTGATTCCCACTTAAAGCCAGGGTACCTCTAATAATGGGAGCTGGAACAGAGCAAGGAATGATACAACCAATGTGGTTAGTCATAGGTTCTCCCTTTATTATCTCGAAATGGCTCGTTATCTAGAGCTCAGATAGTTTACAGTTACAGGTGCTTTCTAATTGGCATACAGTGTGAAAAAAAATGCAAACATTTTCAGTATTAAGGTAGCTACTGTGATTACAACAAAACTATTCTATCTCAAGTCTAAACACACCTTAATTAAAATTTTTTGCTGCGCAACAGGCTTCATCACTACACACAGGCCCAAATCTGAGGCCTACCTAAATAGCTCAAAACTCATTCCATTACACAATCATGTCCAAGTTCCTTAAGATATTCTGCTACACCCACTGGTGACTCAGCCTAGTCCACATGAACCCACTGGCTGTGATAAGCTGGTTTGTTTTCTGTTTTTTTAATTAAATATCAACCCCCATTTTTCCAGCTGGTGACACCAGCTGTGCAGGAGTGCCTGCATGAGCCTGTTAAAGCTGTGTGAACCAGAGTTATTTATAAAGCAGAAGTCAGGTTTTGTACGGTGTGGAGGCACCAGCTGCCACCAGTTCTGGAGATTAGGAAATATTTCTTCACCTAAAGGGTGGTCAAGCATTGGAACAGGCTGCCCTTGGCAGTGGTGGAGTCACCACACCTAGAGGGATTTGAAGGACGTGTAGATGTGCCACTTAGAGTCGTGGTTTAGTGGTGGCCTTGGCAGTGCTGAGTTAATGGCTGGGCTTGATCTCAAGGGTCTTTTCTAACCTAAATGATTGTAGGATTCTGTTTCCTCCACTTTGGACTTCAGGTCTCCACCACCTCAACAAGAGTGACTTCACACGGGACATGTATCCCTCCACCTGCTGGCATCCACCTCCCTCTTGTTGCCTGGAGAAGGCTTATGACAGGAGATCCATGAGATGTACAGTTCTACACATGGAGAATAACAGAAACTGCAGCCCTGCCAGTCCTGGCACACATGCAGCAAGGCTAAGGAAAGTTTTTTGAGGTGTCTAGAAACTTGAATTGAGAACTGAAGTTCTTTGGGAACGTGGTATTTTCCTCAAAAATCCCCCCTAGAGCTGCCTGCAGTATTTTCAGAGTTGAGTAAATCCAAGTGAGGCTTCTGTATGCACCCAATTGGATTTATAGAAAATAACTGACCTAACCTGTGCAAGGGTCAAAATTTTAGAGCTGTGGTCAGAGAGAGATTACATGTGGTGTTTCTTTGCATCACTTCAAAGCCCATGGCTCTGTCCTTTGGGTTGGGGTCATGGACTGTGTGTTTCCAGAGCCCGGGGTCTGTCAGTCTATCCCAGGGTCTGTCAGTCCATCCCAGGGTCTGTCAGTGCATCCTAGGGTCTGTCAGTGCATCCCAGGGTCTGTCAGTCCATCCCAGGGTCTGTCAGTCCATCCCAGGGTCTGTCTGTCAGTCCATCCCAGGGTCAGTCAGTCCATCCCAGGGTCTGTCTCTCAGTCCATCCCAGGGTCAGTCAGTCCATCCCAGGGTCTGTCAGTCCATCCCAGGGTCTGTCAGTCAGTGCCAGACCTGCCCTTGGCTCTGGGCACAGAGAGGCTCAGGCTCCTGGGGGTTGTCAGGTGCCCAGGGAGGCTTTGGGGATGTGCCCAGGGTTTTATGGGACACTCTTGCATGGCAGGGATGGGGCCTCAGGTGTCTCTTGTCCTTCCATGGGGCACAGCCCAGCCAGGGGATGGCCATCAGGGTGGCTTGGGCTGCCCACTCTGTCAAGAGACCCCTTGAGAGCTCCCTCCTGCTGGGTACTTGAAGTGGTGATGCCCTGGTCCCACTGGGCAGGGGGTGGGGATGAGTCTGGGGCTTGTCAGCCACAGGTGATGTGGCTCTGGTGGCTGTGACATCACAGAGAGCAGGTCACAGTGGGAGCCATCCCTGAGGACAAGGCCAGGCAGTCCCACTGCAGCTGGATTTGGGTGATTTGTGTGTGCACAGGGCAGGCTGGGTGGGTGGGGGACTGGACAGATGCCCAGGGGGGTTTCTAACCCTGACTGAGGGCTGAACCCTTCAGAGCAAGGCAAGGTTCTGCCCTTGGGGCTGGGGACAGTGGGACTTGGGGCTCTCTGTGGTGGCTTTTGGGCCCATCCCTGCTTTGCCAGGAGACCTCCAGGGACCTCCTGTGGTGGGTTTGGACTTAATGTGGTGATGCCCAGAACCCACTGAGCAGGGGTAGGGTGTTTGTCTGGG
>VZTN01018513.1:5928-18205 GCA_013400515.1 Erpornis zantholeuca
AAAAAAAAAAAAAGAGAGAGAGAAAAAGAGCCCAAGCCAAACCACAACAACAACAAAAGAAACCACATCCTTTTTGCCACCCTAACCCCTCCTCCTGCTCCCCCCCAAATACACACAGAGACACACAGACTTCCCTTCAATGAGTGGTTCAGGCTCCCTGATTAAGGTCATGCCGTTTGTTCATTACTGGCCTGGCTAATGTGATTGAATTGGAACAATACCTTTGAACTCCTTGGCTCTGATCTGCATACTAATTGACTCTCTTGTCCTTGGCAGTGACCTTGACAGGCTTTCCACCACTCTCAGAATGGCTGACCAGTTTCTTATCAAAAGTTCCTAGTAAAAAAAGCCCAAACCCCAAAATACGAGTTAGTCATTTATACTACTTTTCTGTGTATTCATATTTCCTTATATACCATTAGAAAAAGCAAAATTGCTACTCCCTAGCTCCCCCTGGATGCTTATTAATACTTGAAAATCACAGTGTCACTTTAAAGTACTGAAACAGTGACAGCATTGTTTTGAAAGAGTTCATTGTTGCAGCTCAAAACACATTTTACACATATTTTCAGGTGGCTTTTTTCCTTGTTACACAAAGGATTGCAGTTTAACTCATGGACCTTTACATCATTGTAATTTTTTTTTTTAATACAAAAAAAAAATCTTGGTTGTAGCCTAAGAAAACAGCACAAATTAATTTCCTTTTCAGAATTTACATTAGCACGCTAACAGTCTGCATTTCAACAGGTTCTATAGTAATAGAAATACTATGGTTTCAAACAAAACAAAACCAAGGCACGCAGAACACTGAATCTAGAAAATGCCAGGTTCAAGTTAGTGAGCTAAGAATTTTACTTTTCTATCTCTAGGGCTCTTAGACCAATGTTTTTCTCAAGAGAGGCATGATTTCTATACAGAAGAGATTATTAAGCACTACACCAATATTTACGAAAAGAAACATTACAGGAGAGTATTCTCCTGACTGGAAAGGAGAGGTTTACTTTACTTTTACTGGAGTGGAGATTTATTTTGTAAGACAAGTGTCAGCCTCAGTGAACATTTATTCCTAAAGTAATGAAGTAATAGCCAAATCAAAATGAAATTATATATCACCAGGAAAAAAATATGGAAAGCATGCCAATAAATGTACTTTGTCAGATGGTCACTGAATATCCACTGTATAAAAATGTATATATTTTTTTAAATATTCATTCTTACTTAAGGCAAAATCTATTGCAGGGTAAACAGCTGGAATTTTAAACTCATTCAATAACACTTTGCACTTCTCTAGGTTCTCAAAGGGCTTTAGAAATATGAAGTAATTAATATGTATTATTACCAGGTGAAGCATTATTATGGAGCATTAATGATAACCTGCAAATATACAAATAGTAAATCAAACTACAAAATTTTTAGCACACATTTTTAATGCAATTTCCATTTTTATTCTGCTTGGATAACCAGATCAACTGTTTTGACAAAAGTCTCAAAACAGAGGTTTTCACTACTGAGAAATTTTTTTTTTTAGTTTTTAAGGCAATAACATCCAAGTATTTAGACAAGGCAGAGCTCACAGATTTGGCATCCAGTTCAAAACCATTATAGAAATGAGCCATAAAACTCAGATCTTGGTCCAAACTTTCCTAAAAATTCAAGAATGGCCCGGATCAAAAATTCCAGTATGAATCCCAGAATTTTACTACAGAGAAACACGTGGGGCTCGGGTTAGTTTCTGTGACTGCTTCTGTTCAAGGCAGAGGTATGGAAAGAGGCTTCTGATGGCCCCACACGAGCCTGCACACACCTGCAGCTGTGTGCAGTGCCCCTGCAGTGCTGGTGAAACCTGCAGGGCTCTGCCAGGACCTCGGGAGGTGCTGAAACAGGACAGGCAGAGGGGGCGAGGTGCAGAGTGCAGCACCTGCAGACACCTGCAGCAGCAGCAGCAGCGCTGGGAAAACCTGCAACTGGACCCTGCCACAGCGTCAGGCTGAGGAGAGGCACGCCAGGGAGCTGGATCTGTGAGCAAACTAAACCTCCACAGCGCCACACGAGCGATGCAGGACCGAAGAACGCATTTTTGAAGGTGCTTTGGTGCCTAAAACATGTACAGACAGTTATAGGTGTTTTCAAAAGAATTTGGGACTAATTCCCAAACTGACTTAAATTCGCCTTGAGACCTTACAAATAGTAGCTGAATAGGTGAAGTTGGCATTTATATAAATTACAAATCAATTTTTCTCACCAAAAATAGCACTGCTTATATAAAAATTAAACATTTCTGGTATTCTGAGACCTTCCTAAAGTGTAGTGTACACTAAAATATAGCGGGTGTCCCTGCAGCAAGAAAGCATGCAGAGGAGTTTTTTTTAGCAAGAATACTTAAAAGTGAAACTGCAAAGAAAAGGTTAGCTAGAGAGAATGCACCCTATGAAACAAAGCTCTGCTCTCTCATAGATTTTATCTTTTTTCCTCACAATTTGTCCATCCTTGGTTTTAGGTCTCAACCAAAAGCTGGTATGCCCATCACTGTCACTATTTAATTTTATTTAAGCAGTGAGCACCACCTACTGCAGGGGAAGATTGCAACCTATTTAGTCAGTACATCAATCACTTCCTATAATAATTTGTTTTCCTAAAGCTGTTACTGCCGAAGTTCTGGCCAGCCCTATGTATAGCTTTCATGTGAGATAGGAGCTGATCACTGCTCAAAACTGAGTTTTTGTGAAATATCTGTAACACATCTAGGCCTTAGATACTAACCAGCTAAACGAAAATGAGAAAGATTTAATAAATTACCCTGTTATATAAAGCCAGACTTCAAACAAAGGCTGCTAGTGGGAGAAATTAGTTTATTCTACTCTCCATACTTGATCTGTGACTAAAACATTAGAGAAAAAATTCACTGACTGGGGTAACAGCTGTTCAACTCCTTAAAATAATAAATAAGTGAGTTTGAGCACTGAATTTGATACACTTCTCTATGACAGATAGACTTGGTTCAAGAAAAAGGAAGAGAGGGCAAAAAAACTCTCTCCCCTTTCTCATATCAGAAGACTGGCAGGGGTTCTGACATCACTTACATGTTGCTAGGGCATCCTCTTCTCACTGCAGATGAAACCCCTTCACCTGCTCACCTCTTAGCTGTTCCCTCACAGCTGCCACTGCCTGCTCACCTAGTTGCTCCCTAACCTGATTCAATAAAAACTATTTCTTTAACCAGCCTCGTTTGGCTGCTTTGGACCAGAGAGCCATTCTGTGACTCATGCCAGTAGACCCGAGGAGGCAGTAACTTTCAGCAGGAGCCTGGGTGAGAGCTAAGGGGATGCTTCAGCAGGGAGAAATCAGGGTACCATCTGCAGCCAGAACAGGCTGTCTGACTGCAGCACGGAGCTGCTGCCAAGCTGTGCTAAGCTACATTGGCCATAGAGGTTCCTCAGCGGCTTCTGTCCGTGATGGAAAGAGAGAGGGAACCTGAGCTCTGTCAGTCCTGGTCCTGCCAGCACAGTATGAAAGTAAAGACCCTCAGTACTTCTGAGGATGAGGCAAATAAAATGCTTGGTTAACTGCCCCCCTTGGCATTTACAGTAAGATTGCACACACCTGTGTGGTGCAACTGCAGTGTGTAAGACAGTTGATATGTCATAGGACTATTAAAAGAAAAATGCCAATATAACCAAAACACCTGCAAAACAATATGGACTTCTGCTTCGAGAAATTTTTGGTTTTTTACTTGCAGGTGATATTCTGCAATATTGGCAGAGTAAGACCCAGAAAACCACCCCCTCCAATCCCATGATAATGGCCATTGTCTTGATTTCTTTCAGAACATTTAGCAATATATAAATGCAGAGATATGCTGATTATAAAAATTAATCCAAAATTTTCCGTATGCTTTTGTGTCCAAGAAGAGCACAAGAAAACAAACATATGATAGCTGTGGAAATGCACAGAAGACATGCAGCAATGTGGTGATGAACAAGGTGTAGTAATCAGAAAGAAAAGAACATAATGAAAGTGAAAAGTATTAATTATTGATAAGATAAGGGACAGGTAATTACCACACTTCATATCTGCCTACCTGCTATAAGGACAGAGAAGACAAATTTTTAGCTGTCTAATAGGTAGGGTGGTGGGTGTTTGCTCTTTTGGCTCTGTATGCAAGTTCCCTTCTTCCTTTCTGGCTGGCACTGTCATACACAGACTATGTTATTCCAGGCAATTGTCAGTGGTCTATTGAAATCACTTAAATAACAATAATAATAAGGATAACTATTACAGTCATATCTGATCAGAATACACGTTAAAACAAATACCTCCCTCAGCTCGGACATTTACTATAAGAAAGACAGACAATCACATGAAAGGGGTCCATTATTTTACTTCAAATAAAAGCTATAGTTAGAGATATGTAGCCAGCAGCAAACTTTAAAACAATTGAAACCAATGAGAGAGTAAGTACCGAACATAATGTGAATACTCGCATGCAGAACTCAGGATGTATATTCCATGTACCATGCAGAGTGGGTAAAAAAGTAAATTCTGAACATTTACCTTCTAAACAGAGAGCTGAGGCATGTCTCAGTATTGCTTTTGCTCTTTTCCAGTTTTATTCCATCCCTTGCTGTACTGCTTGTGTCCACTCATGCAGTAATTTCTTATTTAAGAGGATGATATTTCTCACCATTTTATTTCAATCACCATCCCTTAATGACTACTTCTTTGTTAATTGAATAAAGACTTCTATATTTACCATTTAATCTAAAAGATTAGCATAAAATCATGTGACGACAATGTAACAACAGCAAAGCTGAACCTCAAGGCACAAAGTCTATGCTGTTAGTTATCCATGACACACTGTAATGAGAACATTCATAACAAAATCCTTTCTAGTGGGAATGCACCTGTCTTCAGGCTTGCAACATATTCGTTGTCTCCAAGCTATCTTGATAAATGTCAAGTTGGTTTGCATTCCTTTCTGTTTAAAAGTGGTGTTAAGTTGGTAGGTTGATGGAGAAAGCATCTACATAGGTTTCTGCACTCTTTTCTGATGTGGTGGGAGATGAACTGTCAGTTGGTAGTAGCCAAGAGATTCTGGACTTCTGATGACAGTGCTCTGACTTGTCAGCCTCTAGTCAGATATGAATCTGCTGATGGTCACACTCATAAGAAAAGCCACATTCATGCCCAAGAAACCAGTGAGCCACTCTGCTGCATAACAAGAGCCCGGGTGCAAAGCTGTTCAGCGATGCTGTCCTCCAAGCTCTTCCTTCCACTGTGGACTCCGATAACACAGGATTAATAGGGATCCTATTAGGTGCATGAGAGGACTCAGTCACTGGGACCATGTGTTCACTTACTCAGACTCCTCTCAAGAGCCACAGCTTGGCTACACTCACCTCATGCAAACAACTGAGGAGTGCTGAGCCAGTGTTTGGACTGAAGGACAAGCCAGACCACCTTTCTGGGTCTGTGTTTACTTGCTTCGGAAAGTCCCCCTCTCTTTTCAGTATCTTTACGTTTCCCTTTCACTGAGTGGAGGCACTAGTTAGCAGTGCAAGAAAATCTTTGACTTAACAGGTTATAAAAGGTGCCATTTTTCTAACATTTCTTGTTCCTCTTAGTTCACAAAGAAGAAGTCTTAAAGGGCCTAATGCCATGAGGATATTCACAAGTTCAGTGATTCCTAGACAAGGGATTGTGACCTCTGGTGACATGAAAGAGATTCAAAAATGTAAAATGCAGCAGCTTTCAGCTGACAGGCTGCAGCTGAACAGGGAAGTAGACTATGATCTTTGCCAATGTTCAGGTGCCAGAAAATGGGTGCTGGCAGCTAAATCACTTGCCTACCTGAAACAAATTTGTTTTCCCTGAAGTACCTACTGTGAACTTAACTGCCCAAAGATACACACTGTAGGCTGAAGGCCTGACCTTTTAGTCACCTATTAAAAGCTGAATTTGGAGGAAAAGCAAACAACCCCAAAAATAGCAACAACGGGCACAATGAAAATAGAGAGCACACATTAAAAGAGTTATCAGATGGGGGCACCACTGTGACAATCTAAACCAGTTCCCTTGACTAGGGTTAGATTAGGCATATCTGCTTCTTCAACAAAATTCTTTTTCTAGGTACCATCAACCTTCAGCTTGGCTGGCCAGGATGGTCCACAGGCAGTCTCTTAAGGGCACACAGCAGGGCTCACGTGGCTCAGGAGCTGGGAGACAAAGCACATCTTTAGAGGGGCACCTGTGAAAGGCAGAGGCTCCCTCACCTTCCACGCTCAACAGGGGCTGAGAAACTACAGCTTTGTGCAGAGAGATGATACCTCCAAAAAGGTGATTGGCAGCATCTTGCTTCTGTGAAAGGCAGTATCTCCCAGCTCTTGCTGAGTTTCAAACAGCATGCTTAACTTCTAATTTGGGAATGAAAAATACCATCTGGCACCTCAACTTTGAAAAGTTGCCAAACCTTGACTTACTCTCTGAATCTTCCCCAGGAAATCATGGGAACTACCTACCAAGAAAATCATTACAAAGTGTGAACATGGCTCACATGAGCTAGCTGCATGTAATCTATCACAATGTGTCTTTAAACAGAAAAATAACCGATTTTTAGGGCAGTTTAGTAGAGCAGTCACCTTAAGAACTTGCTTGAGTCTCCAATTCTGTCTCCAGCTGGAAGCTAATGAATCACAACTGCAAATTCTTGGTGGTTTTTCAGAATAAGGGAAAAAAATCATCTTTTCTAAATTATGAAAATGAAGGTGACAATTTTAAAAGGAAGGCTAACAATGAGCACTGCAGTATTATGCTGGATAGCACTGGACAACACAAGCATTTGATTCATGTTTGTGCTCATTAGAGTCTTATTTGTCTATTGTTAAGAATACTATTTTTTGGATGTAAAACTATTTTAAAATAAAAAACATCAGAAGAGTCAGTTTGCCAGAAGATAATGCATTCATGCCAGGGAAAAGATTTTTAAATTGCAGACAGTAAAGGATAAAGAAGAGAAATTTAAGAAAAGGGAAAATCTGGGAGGAGAAATACAATTGTTGTTCCTCACCACCTCATTATTTGTAACCAGTGGTATGTAAACTTCATATTATAATGCAGGATCAATTGGGATGCAAATATCTGAGCCTTAATTGTATATATGGAAGAAAGAAAACAGTGAAAATATTCAAGCATGGTTTATTTTGCTATTTCTATGTCCTCCAAGATGTACATTTAAAGTTTAAGCAGCAACACATCATCTGGATAGATTTATACTGAAAAAAGCTAATAAATGCCATTACAAATACTGTGTGCAAATTGAAAACCATAGAAATATGCATTGTATTATAGTCAGACTGTAGCAAATCTGTAATATTATTAGTTCAAATTATTTCAGATTAGATGTGTTCTATAGCTATCGTATATATCAAAGTCACTAAGGCATTGAATTCATCCCTATGTTGCTTTACCCAAGTAAAACTTCCTTTGAATTCAAGCATACAAATTCAAGCCATTTATGTTTTTAAGTCTCATACATGTATCTGTACAAAGATGAATGTATCTATTTATTCTTTAACAATATGCTGAACAAAGCTCAAGTGTACCAATTTTAGAACAGTCCATTTCTTTAGTCTAATTGTTAAGTCACTTTTCCATGGGGACAGAGCTCCTTCTCCTCAAGTCTCTCTCTGTGATTCAATGTATGCACAGTTCTTGTTATGCTATCTGGGGCTGTGCTTGCAGCTGGGTGCAAAATTCACATCCCAGATATCACAGTGTTTGCAACACTGAGTCCTGACATGAGGTTTTACATACATGGAATGCCCTTCCACATTCTGCCTAAGTACCCAAATCCCTGTGTCTCACTTCATTGTATTCCCATTTTTCCTGCTTTTTCAATCAAACCATATAGTTTGCTTTTATAATGAGGACTCAGGCCAAAGCTCTGCCAAAGTCAAAGATTCCCCATGTCTTTGACAGGCCCTGGAACATGCTGTGTTTCCTTTAGCCCTTCACAGCTCACATTCCTGCAATGCCATGGGAGACTGTATTATGAAAATTGACCCCATGGTGTAAACGGTGCTACAGAATTTTCTCCTGAGAAGATTTTCCTTCCTTGCCTTGTGTGCAATTATGTGAAGTTCAGCATCATTTCAACATCTGTATAGTATGAGGGACTCAGTTTCACCCAGATATTATCCATGCCAAAGGAAATGTCTGCTACTTAGGCTGTACTTCATTCTCTAAATTCAGTTTCATTTACAGGCATTGTATATGTACTCAAGATATTTGTACAGTTTGGGAAAGGCTGTACACTTTAAAGGCCAGAGATGCATGTGTATGTCCTAATTTTGGAAGGCTTTATTGAAGACAGCACATCCAAAGTGGGTCAGTCCTTTGGCTATAGGTGATGTCAAGGGTCTGGGACTTTCTCTCTGGGCTGGTAAGTACAGAGCAAGCTAGGATGATCACTTCACTCCAACCCATGGCATCTTCCTTCAGTAGAATATTTCTGCTTTGAGGAGGAACTTGACACTCACGCCATGCACAGGTGAATTGGAATGGCGCTTGACCATGGAGATGGAGAACTCAAAGCCAGGTCTACTCCTGGCTACATCATCTCTCTAAAATCACTTCTGTGTTTTCACAATGACCTAGCAGTGCTCAGCTTACCAGCACATTTGCTGCAATACATCACTAAACAGACTCATAGCCAACATGGCCAGAAAAGTTGTAGATAAAAGCCCATGAGAACATCGTATCCTGCAGCAGCATTATGAAGTGTAACATACCTCCAAATGTGCAAAACATTGCATGACTGAACTCCCCACATGTTCAGGATGATTTTATCAAAGAAAAAAATAAAAAGGATGTAAAGAAAAAAAAGTAAAAAGTTTCTGACTTTCGTTAACCTTCTCTTGTAGTTCAGGTTATTTCTTTAATGCATTTATCTGCTTTAAAATTGTCTCCTTAGCCTCTCAAGGGAAACCAATATAATACACCATCACATTTCTCACAGGAGAAAAAAGAACACTTACTCTTAATAGGTGGCAATTTTGCCAGATGTTATTGACATAGTAAGTGCGAAATTTCAGTGATACTAAATGCAAAGTGCAGAAGATTAAAGAACAATGGAACAAAGTGCAAAATGAAGTTTAAAAAGCAGCAGTGTCAAAGTCAGAGAAAGTGTGAAAAAATTACATTTTAACAACACTATTAAGAACAAGTTTACTAATTACTGTAACTGGCACAAATTTAAAAGTGCCTTCCTTAGACTCAGTAAAGTTTTTTAAAGTGTGATATTTCTTTTCTTGTCAGCATTTTTTTCTTTTCTTTATGCACTGTAGGAGAGACATAACATTATTGTTACTAAAACAATGACACTTGGAGCTTTTTATCTTTCACTTTTTAACCCTTTCTTACCAAGTAATATTTCTACAAATCCATCTACTCGAGCAGGGCAGTGAACTACAGAAAATGCTTTGATAACTAACATGGAACGGTTTAAAATAAAGTCTGTGGGATTGATTCAGTCATGCTTTACACATTCATCCTCTGACAATAATGAAATTTACACACTAAGAATGACTTCTCATTAGAAGTTTGGTAAAATCCCGTTTTGCTGTTACAAAAAAGAAAAATTCTATGCAATGTGCACAGTTTTCTCATATTCAATTACCCACTAAAACACAATAATAAAATACTGCAGTAGAAGTGCTCCTCTTCTATAAATCAGAGAAGCTCCACTGCTTTCAGTGGCATCATACTAAGCTTGAAGACCCCCATTCCATTTGTATTCTTCTTCAATTCTGTTGAACTGACAAACAGGACCCATTTCTCACCTGGCAGCTGTACATGGACCTCTGCTGAATCCATTGCAGCCACTCTTTGTTCAGCCATCGGCCCTGATCCTGTGCCCTGATCCTGTGGCCCATGATCCTGTGGCCCATATTTTTCCTCTGTGCTTTCATTATTCAGTGAGTACATCCAGATTTCAAATGGAAAAATGACATCAGTGTGAAGTTCCCATGGTACTTTGATGCAAATAATTCAAACAGAAACAACACTTGAATATGCAGTCCATGGTAGTACCTGTCCAAGCCCAGGAGCCTTAAACAACCCTCACCACTAAATACCAAGACTTAATTTCAGCATCTCATAAGTGACAAAAACAGCAAGAAAATTCCAAACACAGCTCTAGAAGGCAATCCCAATCACCAGTTATCATCTGAGAAATGATTTAATTTAAAGGGTATTTGAAAATGCAAGTAACAAAGCATCAGGCTTTACTAAAATACTATTACTCTCTTATCTGTGACAAGGGAGAGTTAAGTTTGCATAGGATGCAAGTAGCTTGCACTAATTACAATTCCATTAGTGGGAGTTCTTCTAGTATATCAATGGCTACCCTTTTCATGGAAGTCTGATATTATGCAGCTGAATACATCTGCACAGCTTTCTTGAGGCACTTTTCTTCAAAGTGTGTTTATCATACCCATCTATCACCACTTTTCTACCTCATGGCTGCACTTGACTCAATCAAATAATTTCCAAACCTGAAATAAACTCAAACAACTTAAAAAGTTGTGTACTACACAATTTGATGCAAAGCCTAAGGCTCTACCCTCTCGAGGAAGAAAAGATGGGGAATGGTAGATGATTCATTTGCCAAAGGATCTAATTCTCGCTAACAAATAAAACTCAATGTATACAAAGTTATACAGAAAGAAACCTACTGGGATTGATTTTTTTTTGGTAGAATTGGGAGGAGGAGGCTAAGGTGGCATCATTTCCCACAAATGTACTTTTTAAAGCCTCAGAAAACAAGTAGAGATCTTGCACCCTGATGTTCAGTTAATATCACCCAGTTTAATATTGCGAGCACTGAAAAATTGTCTATAGCATATTTAAATGGAAACATGTTTTTCTTCTTGTATCATGGGTGTAGTTTGCTTGCTTCTACCTTGAGAGGCATGCAGTTGGTGGGGCTCATGTCTTTCACTGCTGTTTGCCAGAGCTTTTCAGCACTGGCCTGTAGCAATGACGTGTGCTGTCTTTCTCTCAGATGTAAGCTTACAATGAGTTTGGCATTCAAGTCTGCAGTGACCAGTGGCCTTTGTTTTCACTGTATCAAACAGTGAATGAATGATTACCCAGACGACTTCAAAATCCTCAGAGGGCCCTGGTTGTCCTTGCTCCCTGGCTAGTGACCTCAGCCAGTACTTCCAAATTTTAAAGCAGTTATTTGGTGTTGAAATACTTATTTCTCTGTCATTTCCTGCTATTTTTTTTATAACAGATTTGTCAAATCTGGGGGTCCATGTCAAAATCATTCTCTGTAATCGCTATCTTCTATGCTCAAATCCACAGAGAGCCTCAGCCAAGGGCCCAGAAATTATTTGTGCTGGGATCCTGGAAGAAGATACACAATGTGAGGGGGTGCAGAGAGGGTAGTCCAGCTCTCCAGACCTGAGCAAGAAAGCAGGAACTATTTTCAAGGACTGTCAAAATTTCAGTATGCCTCAAGGTGAGTTTCTTTGGCTTCTCAGCACTCTATTTTCTTTCATTTTCAGACAAAAAGAATAACCATATTCTTTGCTCTATTTCAAAGTGGCTTTGGATTTCATTAACAAAAATAATGAAAGACAAAATGTATTAACTTTAAACTACTTCTGTAGTTTTAGCATGTTAGTTTGTAGTGTTTATGTGTTAATCTATGGCCTCATCTGGGCTTGTTACCAACACTCTCCATTACTTCCAGGATTTTAGAACTGTGATAATGTTATCTCTTCACTTTTCTATCAAATAGTTAAAAAACAGATGCACTTCTAGAACTCTTTCCAACTTCATCTGGTTGAAGAATAGGTGATAGTTTTTCTTCCATTTTCCCATTATGGCTTTTTTGTTTAAATTTTGTTTCAGTAAGTTCAGGGTAAGTTTGCCAACCATGACTAATGTTGAACCATGATGTCAGGAAGGGGGTGGAGGGTCTTTACGTGACTTGATATTTTTGTCTTGACATGTTTGTGCTAAAAGAAAGTTCACTGTCTAGGATTTTATCACATTCAATTATTGCTATCAGCTTGTGCATTCAAGATTTATTCCCATAAACTGCCATTAGAATAATTTGTTCTGCCTCCTCCTTCTAGGCTTGCAATAATTTCCCACCCATCTCCCCTCTCTCTTATCTCCTTCTCACCTATTGAGTCTCCTCCAGTTCCCTAGGGTAGTCTCATCAGAGCTATATAAACCTTTGCTATATATATATATTCTTTTTTATTTT
>VZTN01018513.1:18223-60356 GCA_013400515.1 Erpornis zantholeuca
ATATATATTCTTTTTTATTTTTTGCCTCCTACTGCACTATCAATGGAACTCTTTGATCCCTGGATAAACTATAGTGGACTTCTCTAATATAATATTTAATCTTTTACTGGATTTACAGGTGTTCTGCAAGTCAATAAAACAGCCTTTTAAAGTTACAACTCTGTAAAGAGTCATCTCTCTAATAAGCATTTTGTATGACAGTCACTGTGCAGTTTCTTTCTACACTATAGTCAGGTTATAGTACATCCCCTTATTCTTCTGGAAGTGCTTTTTACACTACTTTAGGATAGCTGAGGTCACACATTTAGCCTGTGACATACTTTGTTTTTTTGTGACCAGAGAAACTGTTAGAATACCATAAAGATCCTCTTAGTTTGTGGCTATTTTAAGAATCTCATAATCCAATTCCAGCTTTTCCAAATCTGGACCAGGGGACTCAAAGAATTGCCAAAACATACCAGAAATCCAACCACTGCTCCAGGGTCGATATCAGCTGTTAAACTGCTAAGGGTGGTAAAATGTTCATACCACATATGAGCAGCTGTCACTACCTGTCTTGTGAAAATTATATTAAGCTCTCTATATTATTTTGATAGTTTCGGTCTGGCTATTAGCATTCTCCACTAGAAGCAGACAAGACTTACCGAGAAAGATTGAATGAAATTTTGGAATTAGAAAAATCCAAATTTCACACTTTCTACTCTTTTGAAGGACACATGTTACATCTTTCACCTTTCTTACTGATTACATTAAAAATCCAAATAATCACAAAACTTTTTCTGATTTTTCTCACCCTTTATTCTACATTCATTTCAAATTCAACAGTAAACCGTTGCCACGACTGGCTTCATGTACTCTGTCTCTGCTCCCATAAACCTCAGAGTAAAAGGAGGGGAGCAATAACAGAAGGCTCAGTCTCATATAATCTGTTCAAATAATCAACCACACTTCTTTAGACACGTGGGCTAGACATCTAAACTCAGGATGACCTTGATAATGCTGGGCTTCAGTAAGGAGGAAGAACTATACGAGTCCCCAGAGAACTCTACAAGACATTGATTTAAGGCTCCATTTTTAGAACTGTTTGGAAATTAATATAAAGATGCATTTTATCATACTTGTGGTAAAACATCACGTTTCTACATTTTGCCAGCATGATATGAGGCGATTAATATACAGTAGTAAAACAGTGTTGCTTTCATGATTATTAGGCTTGTATATCTTTTACAATCATTACAGCTTTTATACCTCCCAAGGAAAGCCTTCCAATCTACCTTTTCCCCCCTGAATTTTCATGAAATTGACACTTTTTCCCTAGAAATTCCCAAGAAATTAACACTTTTCCCAAAAGGTCCCAGAAATTTTTAAAATACCATTTTTGCTGCAAGACTGTTTACTACAAGTTGGTTCAAATGCCTATTTTTCAATACACTATTGAGAGATATTTCCAGTGTGACGTGGAAGTGATAGACTACAGGAATCGTTGAAATTTGCCTTCAGTTATGTTTCTGATTAGACAATTTCTTAGAAATCTACCAACAGTTCATTTCTACATTAACTTCTCTGTGATGTCTTGGAGAGGGTAAGAACAATTTTGAGAGAGGAAAGAGAATAATCAGAAAGTTTTTCAAGATGTATTGAAAATGCAACTGACTTGTATTTTAAACTGTATCTAAATTAATAGAGTGTAAACTTTGATGAAAGACATGGATAAAAGTTACCTCTCTAAGTCCTCATCATAGTTATTTAAAGTAATANATTTCAATTGTAAACTTAACTTATAATTTATATTTTAATACTTGCAGAATGTTATCCAATTATAAAAATTGTTGCATACTCCTATCTTCAGTCCTGATGAAAAATGTTTTTCAGTTAAGTGTTTGCACAGTGCATTGGAACAGTATAAGAGAGAAGTCATGGTGGACTGGGTAATTTCTGTGTATTCCTTGGTTCGTAATGAAATATTCTTCGAATGACTGGGATTAATAAACTAAAATATTTGTAAGTATTTACCTTCATGAATGATTTTTGTCCTTTTAAAATTTTAGAAGTACTTTTCCCTCCAGATTGTTACATGAAAATACTGTCAGGTCAAACTTCTGACTGTCATTTTTGTCAAGACAAATCTTATTCTAACTAGATTTTCTTTAGAGTCTGTCCTGCAATGCTGCTTTTCATCAAAACAGGCTGCTACTAGGAGAATGCTGAAACCTTCAAAAGCAAAGATTAATGGATCAAAAAAGACAAAGCCTTATAGGTCTGAAAGGCAACTCAGGCCAAGAGAGTATAAGCTTCACAGTCAGGAGTGTAATTTTTAAATCTGTTTTAGGTTCTGTCTTTTAAAATGAAACAGGACAACATTTACAGGAAATAAATATACATAGAGGGATGACAGAGAGAAAAATAGGAAAAGAGGAAAAAAGTATAAAACTGAAGAGGAGGGAGTTGCATATAAGGGTAATTGAGGAAAAAGCACAGTGCAGTGAGGAATGGACTAGAGGCAGGGTTAGTACAGAAGGGTAATAGAATTTATTAAACCAATTGGCTTAGTTAGAAAAGAACAGATGAGCTTTCAGGCATGCAAGCCCTTCTTCAGATGTGAAACAGCAGGGAACACAATGAAACTTTTCAGGTACTGGATCCCACCCACAGACAATGTCAGAACCCTGACTGGCAGAGGAGGCATAGATTAATGACAGGTGATACCATCTGAATTATTCAAAATACTGATGCCCAGAAAGTATTAAGATACCACCAAGTTTAAGACATGCTACTAAACCTCTTGGGCAAGGACTTTGATTAAAAGAAGGTAGATTTTGGGGGCTGTTCTCATTCCATTAAATTCTCACTTTTCTTTTGAACTTTATTTGGGTGTTAACACCAAATCCAGGGTTCCCTGCAGTACTGCTAATGACTTGATGCCTTAGGATTTTGACTTCTATATTTTCATATACCTGTAATCCTGTAATTCTTTAGTGTGTAACTCTAAACCTCATATAGAGTGTTAGCTACTGTTCTCCCACTTTGGTCAGACAAACAATTCCTCTCTAGGCCTGGAAACGAAGGACACCTTACTGTCTCAGGCCCCGAGAAATGCAACCAAAAGTGAGTTGGGGGGNAGCCCCTGGGGGGGCTTCCTCTGCCTTAAATGTACCTGAAGGCCCTTCAAAATTATAGCCACTTTTTATTCTTTTAGTTTCATCTAGCCTCTGTTTTTAGGTAGCCCCAACAAGGCATCAGCAGCACAACTTGCTCTTAGAGCCCCTAAGCAGGGCAGCCTCATTTTCATGAGAGAAAGAGAAGTGCTCTTAGGTGGATTGTGGAGAGCAGCTCCAGCTCCCTCCTCAACCAAACACAATCAGGTGGCACTGCCCAATTCTGCAAAGAACATCTAAGGAGAGGCATAGTAAGCCCAAGACATGCAATATAATGCAGGTCTATTCCATGAGGGGTAGAACAAAAGATTGCATAGAGAAGCACAGCACAATATTTAGTGTACCACACAACATCCTCAGTTTAACTTTGGCATAACTCTTTAGCCATTGCCGCTCTTGAGAATGATGGTATCATCACAGAGTTCAGGTTTCCCACAGATTGTTTCTCACAGATGAACAGATGATCAAGTTTTGTGCCCAATATTCAGTAGGGGCATGTGTGCATGAGTGTATTTGAACAGGGGTAGATGGTGAAGGATGTCAACCACCCGCAGCACACCTGCATTCATTAGAAATTCGGGGCTTTCAGCAACTGCCAGGGTCAGGGAATGACATAATATCTTTTACTGAATTCACTGAAATGAGTACAATGTCTACCACTAGAGATCAGGAATTGTCAAGCTGACCCTTCAATTTCACTTTAAACTACAACAGTAACAGCCATGTGTTACAATGACAGACTGTTTCCCAAATACTATTATTTATTGGAGCAGCTCCTGGAGGACCAGCAGGTCAAGACCCTTTTGAACTTGGTGTTGTTCATGATATACAGCAAGGCATAGTCCCTGTCCCCAAAGCTCCAAAACTAGTAAGCTGACACACACCTTAAATATTTTATACAATTTCTGTACCAACATAAATACCTCACTTACATCAAGATTCCATGAGATACAAACCCATGTCCCATACTGCAGTAATCTAAACAGTAGTTTGAATATAAACTAATATTTCTCACAGTCTTCCTTTTGTTTTTAAGAGGACTGGATATTGAGGAGCTGAGAGAAGTGTCTGCCATATGTGTGTCTATTGGTAACACAAAAGGTTATAACAAATGGCAAGCATATTATTGGTGAGGCAAACAAACTTATTGACACACATTGGGGAAAATTCTGTACTTACATAAACCCATTCAAAAGATGTGCATTGACTCTTGGAGACTTTTAGAGAATGGAAGACTTTTCTTCCAGAGAATGGAAATGCTGTGCCTGAAAGAGCTATTCCTAAAGAATTCTGTGGGAGCAAGGATGGTACATCTGGGACAATAGCTATTTCTGTCATCTAGATAACTCTGTCTTCTTTCAGAAAAAAAAAATATGGGCCAACTTCTCTGAGTCACACGGCTGCAAACCCATTAGCACTGTCACATTTCACAAATGCTATTATGAGTCCCTCTCACACTGACATCATTCACTGTGTATAATAAATTCACCACCTTTTCTCTTGGTCAGGCCCACAGCTCAATAGGTTCTTTGGTTTCTTTCCTTTCAATTTTTTCCCCCTATAAGCAGCCTGTACCCAAATTCTGCACTTTCTTGTGTCTTCAATAGTCAGGTGGGTTTTTTCTGACTGTATCTCTGAAATACCTGCCCAGCCCTTTGTTTTATTTTACCCTAAATATCTCGTCCACTACAGCTCTTCCTTTTTAGCTTCCCACACTTCATATCACCTTCTTCTCTCCACAATCCTCTACAACTAAAGAACATCTGCCTTATCTCTCAGTCTGACCTGATGTATCTTTCCCACACCTTGAATCCATCAATCCCCTGATTATGACATTTAAGTTTCTTCTCCCCATTTCAGAGCTTTGCTCCGCTTATTTATTCAAGTTGGCCCTTATCGAACCTCCTCCCCACCACTCTGGCAGCAATTCCAGACTTGACAGCTGACTCCCTATTTCTCTGTCAAACTAATAGTGGTCTCTTCCTTGCTAGCCCTTTTTTAGCCATATAGCAAGGCCACTGCCCTATTTTTCTTTTAAATTCTTTGTCAGTACATTCTTCTAATGAAATGCCCACGTGAAAAAGGTGCAGTGAAGGCTGGTAAAAATGCTGGGGTAGGAATTTATATTGAGAGATTACATTTCCCTAAAGCATGCAGAGCAAAAGCTGCAGGTGCTTCCCCTCCTTCCTGTTCACTGAGGATTTGCAGAGCAAGGTCTGTTCTTGACCACTGCCCCATTCTGACCAAGCTGGTTGCCTGCAGCTTTACAAAATCTATCAGCCAGGACAAATGCCAGCTCAGTCTCCATCTCCACATTGGCCACAAATTTGAAGTTGAATGGGTTTTAAGTGAAGGCAGAATTTGGCCTGTTTCCTTAATTAAATATGGTCCTGTCAGAAAGCTCTTACATTAGCTGGGGACAAAAAGAAAAGGAGAAGAAAAATTAAATTATGGAGAAAGGGCTTAAATCAGAAAAAGTCATTAAAAAAGACATCATTAAATATATGGGAATTTAAGCGGCTTTTAACAAAGAATGCAGCTGGAAAGAAAGCCCAACTGTATTTTAAAATCTGATAATTATGTTCTGCTTTATAAATCCTAATCTTTAAAAGACAACACTACTGTACATTGAGGAAAGCTAGGGAAAATTTTTCATGCAAAGTAAATGACAATCCTAAAATTCAAGGACAGATAGGAGGTATGGCTCAGTCTTATGTTTATAAAGTGCTATCCATTCACACTTTCATAATATATATTTGCAGGATCCTAAATCATCTAATAGTATGATAAAATGCATGTTGGCTCAAGAGCCAGCATCAGAATGTTGCAATAAATTAAGTTCTAATACAGAAGCATAGATACACCTCTCTATGCACGAATACGCATTTGCACACACACAGAAAACTTGTGACCAAAACCAAAACCAAAATCCCTGGTTCTATATGTCTGTATAATGGCAAAACTTCCAGCCATGTAAATGCAAAGTGAACCACATAGTGCAAAACCCAAGTCACACATAACTTCATACTACATTCTGCAATATTCCTCCTGAGTTCAATTAGAATAGGTGCTCTAGCACAAAGTGAATATCACATAAAAATTAGACTAATATCCAGATTCAGAAATTGACTACTACTGGTTTTACCTAAATAGTGGCATGGCAAAATTGAAATTATATGGACCTTATATATATATATATCTCATCAGACTTTCTAACCACTCACACACTGTTAGAGTGGTCACCATTAAAAATTTTAGAGCTTAATTTTTCCAAATAGCTAGCATTACTCTGCTTCTATGGTATTTTCTACAGTTAGTGTATAGAATATCTAAAGATTAAGATAAAGTTACTGACTTGCAATGCTATTTTTATAAAAGTTTTAATGGAAGTTTCTGCATTCTGTCTGTTGTAAAATCACAGTATAGTAACTTGTTTTCTCTGTATTAAACAGGGTGCTCTAAGAGTTTCCACATGCCACCAGTACTTGTAAAGAGACTATTACTGTGGGAACTGAATAGCACCTCAATGTACTCTATATCCAACAGCAGTGTATGCTTTTATAGCAAAAAATAGCTGGCTAAGGCCAGCACTTTTTCCTCATCTACTTTATATTGATATATGACAATCCTGATAAGAAAGAGATAGACCTGCCATATTTATAATGAATCATTTTATAAGCAAATACTGTATATTAACCTGGTCTCTGGCCAATCTAGTACCTGGCTGCCAAGTTCATAATTACACTGTTCTACAGTGAAGGGTATGAAATAAATTAATTTCATGCTATTTTTGGTCTCACTCTAAAATACATTTATTAGCTGGCTAGTGTCGACAACAATTAAATTTTGCTAATTCAGGTCTTGATTTTCCCTATTTAAATTCCTTTTGATGTTTCTTTTCTCCATACTCATGACTCTGATCCATTTTTTATACTTATTTTACATGTTCTTTCTTTGCTTAGTGATTTTGTGCTTTACAGGCTTGTTCCAACTTGTTCTCTACTGAGAACTTCAAAATATATATATTTTTACACCAAATCCAACAAGTATAAAGCTAAAATCAAGAACATGCTTAATACAAAATTACATTTGGATTGCTGATTTCTATAGCACATCCAGCTGTAGTGATACTTTACTTATCAATCCCTCATTTTTAATGTCAGACATGTTATGTTAAGCTAGCTTGTTCAAGTAATGGATTTACTGATTAGTTCCTGTTTTGGTCTATAATTGTTCAATGATTTCCTCAATATTACCTTAACCAAAAGGCTTATATATAATTCTTTGCAATATGCTTGACAGAAATACAGAAACATTCATGAGAGAATCACAGTTTAAGTTAATCAATAAAGGCTTTATCAAGAGTTTTTATTTATAGCTAATGCAAATGTTAAAAAAATGTTACAGCCATTAATTATTAGCAGTTTTTTTAAAGCACAAAGTAAGAGTTGAATAAATGTACTTTAAGACACTTAAAGCCCAGGCATTCTTTTTAAAATGACTAGCTAAAGAGCCCCTTGGGCTGTCTTTTTACTGCTTTTCAAAGCTCTAATAGCACTTTTTCACCAAAGACACACCCCTTGAATCCTCCGAGAGATACAATAGCATAATTGTTCTTTTAGGTTTTAAGGCCTTGACATATCTGTCACTGAAAGAACAGTGAATAATAATACCAGAACTATTTTATGCAAATTCCACTTAGAGGTTTCAAGATTTTTGTGAGACGGATCTTGCCTCCTTGTTGACAGTTTTATTGTCACATTAGCTTTACATGAGAAAGTGGTAAAGTTTTCCTCTTTGTTAAATAATACCCCATTTTAAAATCTTTTAGATAAAGTTAAAAACAAATACAAAAACAATGAGATGGAAACATCAATTTGGAAAGATATCAAAGGAGAAAATAGTAGTCACTTGTAAGAACTTTTCCCACTAGCTTTCATTTTTCAAATTATAAATCACATTCATTATAATGTGTAATATGTACAAAATTAATATTTCCTTGCATATATGTGTATATTTACACACACATATAGGGTTATGAATAAAACATACCAGGATGTGTATTCTTAGGCTAGTCAATGAGGAGTGGCTCATATCTCAAGGTCACAAAGCTACCAAATACTTTCTGTATGAATATATATGTTCATAGGCAGCTGATTGTATACAAACTAAATGCATACTAATATATTGCAACTCCTACATTCAGTTGGCAGAGAGGAGATGAGAGAAATATATGCATACATCCTAGAAGATGCTTTTAGGTCAGTTTTGCAAAATTTCCTGAGATGCAGAGGTGTGATGAGGGTGGCATCCAAGGTAAGAGTGACAAGTTTAACCCCAGTCTTCAAGTAAGCACCACACTGCCCCTCATTCCCTCCCTCCAGCTGGGATGGGACAGAGGATCAAAAGAGTAAAAGCAGGAAAACACACATGTTGAGGTAACAATAGCACTGCTCAGTAGCAACTAAAATGTGTTATCAGCATTATTCTCACCCCAAATCCAAAACACAGCACTGTACCCACTACTAGGAAGAAAATTAACTCTTTTCCAGCCAAAACCATGACAATATCTGACACATTCACAAATACTCAAAAATAAGGGATTTGTGAAGGTATTGTAGATGGATCCTGCAGCCTGTCTACTCCTGTAACAAACAGGTCTCTACAGAATTTACAAAGAAATCATTCTTCAAAAAAAGTTTTCTTTCTCTGCTACACTGAAAACAATTCTGCATTTTGCCTGACTGTCCTGTTGACTCAGAAATAACTTTAACCTGAACCAGAAGAGTCTTTTGATTTACATGTAAAAGTATCCTCAGAATTCCTCAGACCATGGCTCTAGAACCAGTCCAGTCTAGACCAAGTTCTTGTGTTTCTCTTCTTAAACTGCACTGCAACAAGAACAGCAAAAATTATTACAGAAACACAGGTTTAAAGAAGAGATGCCACGCCCCTCTTTTTTGTGAATGCCTGTAGAATAGAAGAAAGGGAGCCCATTTTCCTTTCCTGTATTTTGTCCCAAGCATATTTGCTTATACAGTCAGAATCTTAGCCAGCTCAAAGAATGGAGCTCCCTGTTAGCCCAGCTTCTCTGGAAAGCAACCCCAGAATGAAACCAAAAGCAATGGGAGAATATGCCAATACAGTCCACAGAGGCACAGATAATCCTTCCTGGGAATGTGGGAGGAGAAGAAGGAATTGTGTGATATAGCTCCATAACCTGCTCATGAGCAGGGATGTGTCCAAGGATACAGAACTCCTCTGCATACAAATAGTAGGGAGAGAGGACTCAGAATCAAAGAGATTTATGCTCTGCGACTGTTTTTGTAATGGATTTTTCACTCTTCAAATGTACTCTTGTACAAATATTTTGCCTCTAATTTGACTGTTTTCGAAGTTTTGTCTCAACTTATAGACACTCATTTGATTGCACAGGCTTTAAGAACTACCCAGTCCTGGTGGAAAGATAGCTCTGCTCAAGGGCATGCTAGGAATCCGTATAGTTATAAAATAATCCTGGGATATTCAATATTCATGAGGAGCAAATATGACCTTCCATTTTAAGCTCTTACCCCTGAGAACACTGTTACAGAGTAAACTGACTAGAACTGTAGTATAATACAAACTTATTTTGCATAAAGTTGGGTGAAAACTTCTACATGCAATGTAAAATGGATTCATACTATTTTTATACTGAATCCAGCTCTATACATTCTGAGTTCAAGCACCAGGTTCAAGCATACTTAGTTTTCCCTTGAGTTAAACTCATTAGACGCAAATCAGATTCAAGATTACCAACTTACAGCTCATTTGCAAAAAAATGTGGACATTCACAGGACTCTTCACTCTCAGTACTGAGTTAATAAAAACCTCTGATGTGCAAAAATCTGCATTTTCATTTCTAAAGCAAAGAATTGCTATTGACCAGACTGAGTATCATTTAATCCTGGTGGTGAACAGAACCTTACCAAGCACCTGTAATATAACCAAGAGAATTATGTGTAAGACTCACTGATGAGCACTGTGTGAGGAATTCAAGAATTTTCAGTGGATCCAAAAGATACAATGATAATAAGACAGCTCCCACTATGTCACAGAATTACAACCAAAAAAGACAAAGTTGGCAATTTCTACTCATGGACAAATGCAAATATCACTGAAAATTTCTTTTTCTACCCTCACTAAATTGTTCTTTAAGCAGTTCATACAATTCAGATGATAAGTACTTAACCAAATTCCACACTGGCACAATCCAGACCAGCCTGGACTGCTGGATGCTACATGGCAGACAGCCTTTTTCATGGGACCTGTGGGGGAAAAAAAAAGCCCTTAGAGAAGATATCTGCCCCAAACTAATTTAGGAAGTGGTTTTTCAAGGCATAGAACCACCACAACACAAAGTATTTGTAGATGTGTATCAAACGATGGACATTTTCCACTTAAATTAGTTATGTAATCACAAATTGTAAGTTAGTCAACTTCCTTGAGCTGGTATTTCTTTCCAAGGTCACTGGGTGAGAAGTGGCTGGATGCCAAAACATTGAAGAGGAAGTATGCAGTATGCAGTAAAGCAGAACACCTTTTGCATAGTGGGAAGTAGAGGAACATGTATTTTCTGGGTGCAGTGGCACCAGAGGGCAGGATAGAAGGTGCCAGGTTGGTGATTTCTGTCTGATATTAGAAACAAGTGAGGGGTTTAAAAGAAGTGGGAAAAAACCTGGGGATAGGACCCAATTTCAACTCATATAATTCCAGACTTCCCACCCTGCCTTTGACTGCGTGGACACTTCACCCACTTGAAAAGAGCAGGGCCAAAGCCTTTATTAATATTCAGCTCTTTATTAAATAATTAAGCTCAGCAGGGGGCCGACCGCTCTTGTTCCCGTTGTCGTAGCTCCCACCGTCAATCCGGAGCTCGCGGCAGCAGAGGCAGCAGCAGTCCCGGGAGCAGGAGCACCAGTTGCAGCAGCTGGAGCAGCAGCAGCAGCAGCAGTCCCGGGAACAGGAGCACCAGTCGCAGCACCAGCAGCGGCAGCAGGACGCTCCAGGAGGCTTGCTTTCTCTGCTTGGAGTCTAGGGTAGTCACACCAGTTTGGCTCCTTGTAGGTCACTGCGACAGTTTAATTTAGGATTAGGAGATGCATCTGTCTCTTCCTCGACTTGGGGTGTCCTTTAGATCTTCTGATTGTACATTGGCTCGATGTCTAGGCAGTTCATATTATAGAAAAATTATCCCATGGTGCTAGGGTCTCTTCTATTTGCATACGCCAGCCTCCTCTGGACTTGGGCTCCGCCGGAGAGAGAAGAAAAGGGGATGATTAGCAGAGGCTAGGCAGATAAGGACAGACAATTGGGATAATCAGCCTGGTGTTGACTCCTTTAACATTCTAATTGAGCAATGTCGGGGCTAGTTTCTTACACTAGGGACTGACAAAAGGAACACTGAAACCCAGGAATTCCTCTTGCAGTAAAAAGACAACGCCCAGGGTTACCTACTTGTTCTAATGGCCAGTTCAGCTGCAGAATTTGACCATGCTCTTTTCTGGTCATCTTTCTGTCCACTCCAGACTCCTACACGGCTTTGTCCCTCTGTGTGTAAACCTCTCTGCTCTCAGCTTGGTTTACTTCTAACACACTGAAGCCACAGTCTAGGGATGTAGGAATGATGAAAATGGTTTCTGAATGTCTTCCATGTGAGCCATGGCAATCCTGTAATGAGGAATATCCCCATCACAAGGGGACAGATGGAACAAAGCCCTCAGTGGGATCTTACCATAAGAAAAAGTATTGATTGTGTGTTTTATCACTTCTTTCAGAACAGAAAGTGCCCCAAAAATGGTGTGTATGGGAGGCAGAGCAAGAGCCCACTGACCCCTCAGATCACGGAGCCTGGAGCTGAGGGACCCATCCCACTGCCTCAGGCAGGAGCAGGGCAGCCAAGGGGGCACAGAGGGTAGCACCAGCACCCAGTATTTGACCTCTCCCCAGGGACAGACTAAATCTGGGCTGGAATGTGGCCCACAGCCATGACTGGGATGGCACATGGCTGTGGGGAGCTGGGTAAGGGGCTGCTGGCCCCAGGGGGCTTAAATGGTGTTCTGGGCCAAGGGAAGAGTGGGGTAGTTCTGGGGGAAAGAGTCCTTCAGGCCCTGATGGGAAGAAAATATTTTGTTTGACCTACTTGGAAGTTTCAAGTGGAAACAGCATTTTCTGGACAAAGTGCGTGGTCTGGATCTTGGACCCCAGCAGGGAAGCAGACAAGAATGCTGTGGGTGAATTTTGTTTCGAGTGTTACAACTGCATGGTCCATAAAGGAGTTCTATTAAACTGCTACAAATTCTGCATTCAGACAAGCAGTAATATCAAAACCCATACTTCAGGGCTTTGGTTGGTCAGGAAAGATTTATTTCTTCTAAATGGGCGAGTGCTCAGCAGCAGGAGAGAACTGCCTTGTTCTGGCTATGACAGGAGACAGGCACACTAGATAATATATATCTAAGGTGAATTTTCATTTACAGATGCCTGATTGATATAGCTTTCTTGAATAACTCAAACTGGTAAGAATACCTGGATTTTTTCTTTTCCTTGCAGCTTGAGTAGGTGCAATTTCCTCCAATTTTTCTCCTTTTCCAGGGGCTTAGATTCTGGTGCACAGTGACCTTTCAATTTCTGTGCCTGTTGACCACGGTAGGTCCTATGGGCTGAGGTGTTTGATTTTAAAGTGAATTTCTGAGGTAATCAGGATCATTCCAAATAATGACCTAACACTGTATGACACTCCATCGAAAACAGATCTTATTCTGAACCATTTGGCTCTTTGAGCTGAATTTGAACACAAATCTAGCACCTAATGTATTAATATCTAACTTATATCTAATTAACTCAAAAATTAACTGAAATTTTAATTAGTTACAAATTCATAGCTGATCTAATATCAATTGTTGTCAGGCATCATAAGTATATTATGTATAAATATTATAAATAATTTCATCTTGTTCATATGTTCCCTAAACTAAAAATGGTATCCCAGAGATACAGACAGTTCAGGAATTTGTTCATGGTGAGGCTGTAATGCAACTTAAAAATTCCAAATATAAACAAAAATATTTGTCTTCAGTATAACTTGGGAAATTAAAGGAAGATTTCCTTTTTTTTTAGGTCAGCATGACACATGGAGAAAATGTATTTTTAAATACAAGCGAAGTTCTGTAGTTTTTTCTGCTTTGCTTGTTGGTCTAGTTGTTTCTTCATGTTGTGGATTCTATCTTAAATTCCCTGTAAATTCTCAAGCATCACCTCTAAAGTGAAATAATTCCTTCTTTACATCTTCATGTATGCAGATGAAACTTCTCTGCCTGCACAAGTTTATTGTCCTGTTGGTTTAAGATGTACAATTAAATGTCTACATCCAAAGCACACCTTTGTGTGTAAATCCAGCCCACTGAATAAAACTCATTATCTTAAGACATTTCTGTGGACGAAGGTTATGTTTTTCTGAGCCATTTTAATCTCTTTGTCTAAACGGCAAAGCTTAATTGGTTTAGATCAGAGCTATACTGTTTTGAGTAAAAGGGTGTGATTAATGTGAAATAAATACAACTGGATCAGCTCAGCATCACTCTGCAGTATACAAAACCTATTATCATCAGAACTGTGAGAGTGCCTGGGAAAGCCCAGGCTTGGTAAACAAATTCCTTGGAAAATCCATCAGAGAAGGTGAGCGGATCAAAGGCACCTTAACTGTGAGGAGGACTTTCTGTGAAACGAGGTGTATTGTGAGCCAAGAGCATTTTCACCAGTCAGGAGGGCAAGCTATGACATGAAGGGTTATGTTTCACATTTAGCATAAATAAAATAAATAAATAAATAAATAAATAAGAACAAGATCCAAGAGCTGCAGTAACAGTACTTTCACTGCCAGGCACATTTGAACTACTGCTATGAAAACTAAGGAAGGAGGGGTGGCAGAGATTTGTGGAACTGAGAAGAGTGAAGGAGAGGAGAAGTTCTACCCTGCAGAACTTTTCCTTGCAAAGGGCAGAAGTCACTCTCTCTGTTGATAAAAAGGCAGAAAAGGCCCTGCTGTGGTAGAACCTGATACATTGTTCAATTGCTGAGAGAGCAATAGGAACAGCCATAGAGACAAATGAGGAACCAAGGAAGAGGAAAGCTAAAGAGCCTCTTAATAGACAGAAAACAGCACAAAGATACTGCAGAAGAATTGAACTTAGGACAATAAATATAAAATAAGAACAGTAACAGAAGACTCTATGGAAGTATAAAAGGAACGGGGAAAAGACCAGCAAACAGAGAATGTGAGTCATAAGCACAATTGTGCAGATCAGGTCCACAGCTTCTCCACATGAGGAAGCAGGGGCTCCTCAGCACGCCTGAAGATGAGCTCCCTCCCACATGACTTCCTAGCATGGCTCTCTCAGCCCCCTCCCTTTCAATAATTAGAGAGGAAATGTCATAAACATTAATCTCCAGTCTACACGAAAGGCACTTAGCAAGTTAGGCCTCATCCAAAAACTTTGTCCTTCTCTACGACCTGCCCTTGAAGTGGCATTCCTGGAACGCTCTAAAGAATTTCACACATCACCTCTAACACAAAGAAGTTTCATTCTTTAACTGTTAATACTACAATTCCCATAGCAATCCTGCCATCTTTTCCTTATTTTAGCTGTTTGTAATGGCAAAAGTCATCTTTATCATGGTTATAGGAAATGGAAAACAATTGAGTTCCTGCATTTACAGCACTGGATTATTTGCAGCCACCCAACAGCATCCCTTCATAGCTGAGCTGCAGATGTCTTATGCTTTGCCCATTACAAGCCCATCTCTATCCCATATAAAATCTAATCCTCTCTCTCACACATTTCACTGCAGATATAAAATACCTAAAGCTTAATGTGGAGAGGAAGAGCTGTTTTCTCACATTCTTCCCAGTCACTGTGGACTATATCCACAGCCTGTCCACCACACAGGCCCACGAAGTCAGAGCTCTCTTCTACACAGGCCCCTCTGTCTATGTACTTAAAGTGAAATTTGCAAGCATATTTAAACTTCCATCTATCCTTTTGATCACTGCAACATCATTTTCTCAAATCTTAACAAAAACAGCCAGGCCATTCTCAAATCCATTCACAATGGTGCTGAAAAGATAATTTTCTCAGGCTTTTCCTGTGATCGCATCATTCTGGTTTCTGCATCTTGTATGGCTCCATGTTGTTTTTACATTAAACATTAACATCTCCATCCTTGCATGGCCCAGCAGAGTCAATGCTCAGTCTATTTGTCATTTCTCAGTCATCAGCTCTCACCTGTGACTGATTCATCATGTTAGCTTCCTTCTTGAACTTATCAGGTATATCAGGTATCCTAGCATGAACGATTAGTATTGGCATGCTATTAGCATTCTCAGAGAGTTTTTGGTTTGGTTTGGTTGGTTGGTTGGTTTAGGGGTTTCTGTTTTATTTTGGTTTTGTTAGATATTTACAAAAGCCAGTTACGCTGATTCTGTTGAATAGCTGGGGACTATGATTCTAGTCTCCATTTCACCAGTGCGATGCAATGCAAAGTTTCGCTGGGTAATTCAGGACTTTTATCAGCTAGAACAATAAGTATAGCTGTCTAATATGACATGAAACCCAAATAAAATTAATTTGGTGGACTTTATCCATTAATATGACTCAGTTGTCCTAAAGTGGGTCAGTGCTCAAAAATGAAAGCTCCCTCTAATCTGAGTTCTGGGAAAAGTACTAACATTCCTATGCTAAACTTCCACAGTGTCTAATGTTCTGTGTCTATTACCCTCCTCATGTTGGTCTCTTCATTTCTTGAGGGCCAAAATTCAACTTTAAGAAAAATCGAAGAAAATAACCACACAGATGTATAGAAAAGTACATAAAAACATCCTTGTCACAAAAAATATAAATCACAATACTTACAACTTATTTCATTTTCTTTCTCCTCCCCTTCTTTTTCTAAGGCATAAAAAGAATAATAATAATAATAATAATAAAAAATAAAACAAACAAAAAAGGAAGGCTGGCATAGTTATCATTCATGTTGATGTCAACAGCCCCGCATAGACAGGTTACAGGAAAATACCACCCCAGGGATCCTATTCATGGTGCACAGCAGGGCCCTGTCTGTAATTACTGTGGCCTAGTTATTTCTCAGGGAAAGAAGTCCACCACCAGATCCTTTTTTTTTTCTTAATAGGTGAAGTTGAACCTAAAGCACTGTAATTTTAATCAAATCTTTCCCATCTGCGTGTAGTGTCTCTAAGAAGTTGAAGATTTAAGTGTATGTTGTAGGGTTTGCTGAATAGTCCCAGAGGGGGGGGAAAGGGCAGAGAGATTGCAATTATGTTACACTTAAAGGTATTTCTGTTGCCAAGAAAGGGATGGGGGCGGTGGGAGGGGGGAAGAGAGGGGTGTCTTGTGAGGTTTTTTTCCCTTTTTCTCTCTGTCTCTTTTCCCGTTTCCCTCAGTGAGGGTTAAGATGATGTCATGGACAGAAAGGAAATAGTGCAATGGAACAGAAAACAAAGCCAGAGTGAGAAGGGGAAACAATAAAGCAGCAGTTTATAATATGTCCATGAATTGTCTTAAGAATAAAAGGTTTCAAGAAGGATGATTAAGTAGTTTGAGGCAGCATTTTCTGCATTGCTTCTTTTCCCCAGGGAAGTCTCATACTCAGAAACGAGAAGTAAGACCTAATATTGAATGGTACCTTTAATATTTTGATTTCCAGTCTCTCATCCCTCTTTATGACATTCCATAATTTACATGACAAATCTGCTGTTTGTGCTTTTTGAGTTGGAAAACACAGTTTTGCAATTGTGGCAAAATTTATACAGGAGAAGGATAAGATTCCTTTATCAGATATTTAAGTCTACCAAATACTTGGCCATAAAAGATTATTAAGGATTCATGTCCATAAGTGCTTTTTGTAAATGAACAGAAGTCATGGAAGTGACAGGTAATACAAAAATCTTGTCCAGAGAAGGGCTCATTCAGCTGTTACAGTTTTAAAAAAACAACACACTTAAAATCAAGCTGCTATGTGCTTGCATTCTTAAAACAAGAGCTATCAAAATAACATGTTGTTTCTTCAAGTTGCGGTTTTCTGTTTTGATCTGTTGCCACTCTGGTTTCTAGACAATACCAGCATAACAAGGGTGATGCTTAGTGTTCAACTGTTGCTTACAAATGAATTGTTTCTTCCCACTAGTTAAGTTATGTGTATTTTTGGGCAGCCAGCCTTCAGGTTTATAGCCAGCCAAATGCTATCTCCAATTCCTAAGGCACTTCCTGCGAGCAAGAGGGGAGATGCATTCGTGTAAATGAATGTTAATAATAATGCAAGTCACTGGATATCTCAAAAGTGCAGTCTAGATAACAGAAACTGCAGCTGTGGCACCTGCCTTGACAAACTCACTACCAAGGAAAGAATGATAAGATTCTTTATTTGCTGAAAGTTAATTAACCCCCAAATTATTGGCTGATTTGCTCCAAATCTACAGATTCTCTCATGTGGGTTTATGCCATGTCTCTCTGAGAGGGTGCAATGTGGAATACCAGTACCAGTTTATGTCCACAGCTTTTGAGTTTACTTATGTACCTGCCTGGGCATGTTTTAATTAATGTTAGACCAAAATAAATTGTTAGGCAGAAATAGCAACATGAACAAACTATACAACCTGAAGAAATTGTTTTTTCCACTCTACAGTTTTCCAGGATATTCAGGAAGGTCTCCAAGATTCTACCTTACTCATGTCACTGAATTGAGAGAAGGTGTCAAAGTCCAAAAACATTGACCAAATATGTGGTCAATACTTCTCAACTCCAGAAAGGATGGGAGAAATAAAAGAAATAATTTATTTAAAAAAAAATCATAAAACTATGAAGTGAAGGAACATTTTGAGACCTTTTCAACAAAAAGCCAATCTTCCTTTTACTGAAATAATATTAATTAGGCCTCATCATATTCTCAAAATAAAATCAAGTATCCTTTACAACTTAGCTATTAGAAAAAAAAAATAAGGAAAGAAGGAACATGAAGAAATAGCTTTTATCTTTCAGCAAAAATTTCGGATAATTTAAACAGTTTTCTGTCCTGACACAATTACTTCATGATACATTTCACTTCACACTAACCTCTCTGTTCTTTGTATAGGTATACTCTTAATTGTTAATTTAAGCAAATATTTTTTAATTCAAGCACATTTAATAACACAGCAAAGTTACATAACATATATGTGTATTTGTATATAAAAACCCTACGATCATATTATTTTCAAAATTTATTCTTCTTTATAAATTCTTCTAAAACAGCCACTTATTGTCCAAGACAACTTCAGATAAATACATGATAATACAATATTAAGCTTGTCAATATAAGAGTGAAAGAATTAAGGTAACAGTTGAAAGTAGCAGACATTCAATGTCAGTATTTTCTCATTTTGTGTTATCCATAAATAATAATAAGCAATATGTCCAATAAGAACAATTAGCAGAAAATTTTCACAGAAAGAAAAACTACTAGAAATGCACTGGACAGCTTTTTGTTTAAGTTCAGGTTAGGTTTGGTTTTGGATTAGTTTACTTAGTTACTCTCAATATCAAAATCTCTGTTGGCCTAGATTACTACGATTTAAGAGCCAGAAGAAAGAAAGAATAATTCATTTGCTGTCGGCACTGGTAACCAAACATGGATTTTCTAGATTTATCTTGATGATAGTAAGTTGTTCCATTTCTAGAAATATAGGGATGATAGGGGCTGAAGTGTTTAATTTAATGCTGTGTAAGCAAAATGTAGCCTTTTCTTTTGGTATGCTACTTAAAGATTGGTTTTATTTTTGAAAGATCCTCATAAAAAAAATTATATCAGGACTCCCATCCTGCTGCATCAATTTACAGTTAATACAGTAGCAACCTGCTGCTTAGCTTAATGTTGTGTATCTCTGAACTTTTCTGAACAAATATGAGCAAACATGTGTCTGAGGGAACAAAACTTCCAGGCTGCATTTTAATGCAGTGCATAGCTTTATGGAAACTTGCAGACAACCTGGAAGAAAGTTATAGGATGAAAGCAAACATGCATCAAATACTCACCATTGCCTAAGTTGTGTTTCCTGCCCTGGGAGTACCAGGAGTCATATCTCCCACCCTCTGAGCTGCTGTCAGCAATCAACACCATTTACAACACATGCTGCATAAAGGAAAATTGCATTACAATGATAGTTGATCTCTGTTATGACATGTATCTTCATGGCTACAGAGGGAAAAGATAACTGATCACTGAAATAGCCATGAATGATATATCTGTCTTTCCTGGTAAGAAGTATCATAATAGATATTGGCTCTCATTTGCTCCCTATTTACAAAATCATTGTTCTTTAGGAAATAAAGTTATTTATAAAGGCTAAGAAAGTTAAAGCTCAGAAACCTAGCTAGAAAAGGAATTCATCAATCCTGTAGGACTTAAGGAAGTCTGAATTTTGTCATTACGTGACATACCTAAACCCAACCTACATATAAATATTAATATCTGACAGCATATTGTTACATTCATATGTAGAAATAAGTGCACATGCTATGCGTAATATATGCAAAAATGATACATCAAAATTCTGTCTTTGAAGAAATTTAATTATACATAGCCCATTAACGGGTGAGGCAAGAATATGTCATCTGCAAAGACTGCACATGAGCTCCAGTTAAGCCTTTATAACCTTGTGATCAGTCACACATACTACAGAATAATTGTCTTCAAAATGGCTGGAAAGGATTGGTTTCGGGCTGCTTTCTTATGGAATAAGAGAAATCCCTCCCACACACCTGTCAGTCTCTCTCTGCACCTTTTCAAACCACTGGCCAACCGCAGTTTGAAAGTGTAAAATTATTAAAGATCATTAAATTCCTAGATGTTTTGTGATATTCAGTGGCTGAAGAAGGAAAGTCTGTCATGACTTTCTCTCTATGGGGAACTTGGCTATTACACATGCACAGGGGTTTGCCACAGAGGTGATCTGAACTCTGCAGGAGTGTTACAAGAGGGAACCTGGGGCTTCACTAGGGCCTGGTAACACCCAACAAGTGCCTTAGGAAACCTGGCCTTTCAAGTTCTACTGCTCACAGACACTTCAACATTTACAAAATGAGAACATCTTCCCTGTTAGTCCAGTCATACAGTCAGGGCTTCTCTAAAACCTGCAATCTTGGGCAATTTTCTTTTCATGAACTTCCATTCATGGGTTGTATGGTCAGAAGGGAATTTCTAAAAACCTTGGGTTCCTAGCTTGACCTGCATAACACAAGGCACAGAATTTTATCTCCTAGCTCTTGCAGGACTATTCTCCTTTCCCTTGTAAGTGAACTATATTGAATTTAATAAATCTACAGAGCAAATAGATTTAGAGATCAAAGACTATTCTTTTCTCCTCACTAAAGTCCTTTCCAGAGAAGTGCTCCAGAGCTAGAAAAGTCATATCTATTTGGTAAAAGTATGTGTCAAATTAAACATGTATTTATGTTTTTTAGTGGATCTCAACTAAGCTTATGGATTCCTATGGAATTAGGCAACTGAATTCATTTCTGATCTATAAAGCTTCAGCTTTCTAAAATGCAATGTCTTTAGTCATCAGTATGAAAAAGTCAAGGCATGACACGGTTGTAAAAATGCCAAGTTTTTCAAACTCTCCAGAAAGTTATTGATAGACCAGGTAACTGCTACATAAGATTATAAAACACTGTCTAAAGAGAAAGATAAGACTGTAATTCTAAAAATACTCTTCTGATATGTGCTAGGTTTGATTTTTATTAAGAATAATGGCATCTTATGCTATTTTATTTCACTTGTACTCTGAGATATTGTTTTCATAGTAAGATATAAATCACAATAAGCCTAAATACATACTTTTCAAGCTGTAAACCTATAGAAACTACTACAAGGTAAATTAAAAACAAATACATATATTTAGATTGTATTACCTAGTAGTTCCTCTGATTTGCTAAAGTAAAAGCCTTGCTCTCTGATAAAATAACCATAAATCTTAAGTGTGATCTACTCTATGTTCCTTTAAATATACATAAGATTTATAATTTAATATTATATATACAGGTGTAAGTATTTAATCTTTATCTTGTAGTTTAATATATAATAACTAGCCACTTTCAAGTGCACATACATGTTTGATTTTTCCTTGACAAAAGAGATAGTAAAGAGAACGCAACATAAAAGTAACTTTTACCAATTTATGGATGTTTCATTTTGCACAAGAAAAAAATTATGAAGTGCTAACTACATATATAGTGAAAATAAAAACTCTTTCTTAATTTGTCCCCTACAAAACCCAACCCAAGTCAATGAGTTTTCACTGAAAAATTTTGAGTTTTTCTTCTAACCTCAGCAAGAATTGAAGGAAAACCTGCTACACGGAACCCTCAGAGATACATTTTTTCCTAATCTCTTGAAAATTTTTGGAATCTTGATTGCACCTGTCTGTGCATTTTGATATATACCTTTGCATTAACATGCTATACAAAGCCACTGTATATGGAGATAATGAAATGTTTGGGTTAGGAGGCACGCAGAATATACCTCTGATATTACATTATGTCAGTATGATTCCTAGGCTGTGATGTGTATTATGGGTTAATTAAGGCATGGGAAATAATGTATATGAAAAGATATGTCTTCCTTACTTCCAATGAAATAAAAATTTCAAATCAAAAACATCTGTCTTTTTTCATTTATATGTCAAAATGTAATTGGCTATGGTTGGGTTTTGTTGCTTTTATTACTTTTAATAGCTGTACAGCCACTGATTGCCCAAGCTGATGGTTAATTTAATTTCTGTCAATACAATATTGGGGCTGTCTGCATATTCAGGCCATGATTAACTGCAGCAGAGTCCATAACAGTAGTGTTATTATTACTGCATTTAACTACCTCTCGGGAGAAGACAAATTAAATTATGTTGAAAATGCTGTTGATTATCATTACAGACTTATTTGTAGAGCACAATTACTGATCTGTTGTAAAATAAATCAAATTTTTTATCATCGTGGTATAAATTAAATGTAATGTAGGAGAATGGAGAGTGGTTACTGAAAGAGTTCAGGCAGCTTTGTATAAGTCAACCAAGCACTGAATTAAAATAATAATCACAGATGAACATGATATTATATTTTAATAACAAGCTACTTCATAACCAAGTGTTCATAGATTATGGGACTTCAACAATAAAAAAGCAAACTTAAAATGCTTTATGTGCTGTTGACTTAAACAAAAGACTGAGGCCTTCACATATAAATAATTTTCTACTGTTTCCTCTACATAAACTGGAAACTTACTTCAAGTAACCAATTTAAGGCACCACTTTAAAAATATAATTACACTAATAGCTTACATATGATAATACTTTAGCTCTCCTCCTCCCTCTATGATATACTAATCTCTGCCATACTGTATTAGTGCCTTATGAAATGTGGGCCTTTACTGATAACTCCAGTGAAAACAAAATATGTGCAACATACTAGTGGATATTTAATTACACTGAATGCTCACTATTAAATGTCCCTTAACCCTACCTCTTCAGAAGGGCTAGGCAGTTATTCACTGATTCATGAAGACAAATGAGAGCAGGTATAAATGGTTCTTATCCTGCCCTCTCCATGGATAAGTGATCCAGCTTCAGTCACATTTCTTCAGACCATCAACCATGTCAGGAATAAAAGAGTTAATCCAAGGGAGACATAAGTGGAGCTACCCCCACTTTCTTTCCACCCCCATTAGCAGAGTTCAGACTGAATCTCTCTCATGGGAGTATTTCCTCACCAGGCACATACATTGTATCTCCATCAGATTCACCAAAATTCTTACAATTCATATCAACAAGGGATCTGGTTAACGGGGATATGTACCAGTTATGACTGTCCTTAAAAGTTGTACTTGCCCATCAAAACCATTCCTCAACAATCTCTGATGCAAAATAGTTCTTACTAACTACAGTGTATTCCAGCATTCTTTCTACAGAAAAAATCCCACTGGCATTCATGGACATTTTGCCTACAAAGACACCACATAAAAAGCCTCAGAATAAGCTTTTTCAGTAGATGTCCATCAACTCATAGAAGTCAGGAATTTTATTTTTAATTTTGCCAGACATTATTACTTTGGTCTACAATCCTCCAATAACTGTCTCAGGTTAACCCCTTCTCTACCCTTAGAGGATTTTCAGCAGGAGTCAGCCATTCCCATGAATGAACTAAATCCGTGCAAAGGGTACTTGAGCCCCGTAGTTCTTGGCACGCCAACTCTGAGTTTTTCTTCCTGGCACACTGAGCTCCTAACTGCTTTAGGCATCCCTGGAGCTCCATGGCACTCCTTGTATGTTAATAACATCCATTATACTCCATGCCTTGCAAAAAATTTATATAAAAATCCAGAGTATACAAGCAAATTACATCTGTAAAGCACCCTTTGGCCTAGCAAAAATATGATGGGCAGTGAGCCACGAGTTCTAGTTTGCAGCTCTTCATCTGATGTTAATAATTCTGTGCACTGCATAACCCTTATTATGCAGCAAGGGCTCATTAAGGAAGACACAAGTATCATTTGCCATATTTTGCAGATGGATTAACTCAAGAGTTGTCATTCGTTGTGCAGCAGGACTCAAACCCCAGGTTTTTAAGAGAGCAGACCCATGTTGTACACACATAGCCAAGATGCATTTCAACTCTGTGTGTTTGTCTGGACTCTCCACAGCCTCCGAGCCACATTTCCACATGTAGCCAGAAGATGAACCAAGAAATTTTTACACTGCTGATAAATGTATGAACACTAGCATGATTTCACATGACAGCAGTTTTCCTTCTTTGTTTTCTCTTGTTTAAAGACGTGGAAAATATCATACAGAATTCTGTCTTTTCATAAAATGGCAACTGAAATCATTTGTAGAAATGTCTTAATTAAAAGATCACCGGATTCAAAGAGAGAAACCCTCGTGCAAAACAGAAAAACAGAGAATGAGGGACAAAGAATTAAAGTTTTTATCTTGGTTGAAATCTAGAGAAGTTGAGATCTATTCCTCACTCTGCTATAAACTTTCTTTAATCTTGATGTTCTTCTGCCTCCCAGCTTAAGCCATAACCACCAGTGGGTGTTTAGATAGCTGCGTCCATTTACTCTGGAGATGGCAGCCAAGGGCTGTCTGGAATGGTGACCCAGACGTCTTGCTGGCATGCAAATATGACCATAAGTCACTCATCTTTCTCTATAAATAGCAGCCAGCCCAGGGCCTGTGGAGCTCTCCTGGATGGCAGCAGGCTGCACGCCAGGATCTCTCCTTGAGCAGGGACACCTCTCAAGGTTCCTCCTCCAGGTCGAGAGATCCCTTCCCACAACAGATCCTCACTTAGTGATTAATAGCATGATAAACTTTGGCTTCTTAGCTAAGTGGTCTAAAGGACTGACTGTGCACATGTAATCCTCTAGCCATAGACAGTTGACCCAATGTGAGACTAGAAGTGGATCCAGATTCACCTAGACTCCTCTCTGAGGAAAGCAAGAAGATCTGTTCTGAACCTCATGGCTCAACAGGAGACAAAACCGTGAGGGAGACAGTTTTGTCTGACCCTATCTTCTATGCAGTGAAAAGTCAAGTGTACCTTGCTGACGAACCTTGTTAAACCCCTGTCTCTTTTACTATCAAAGTTTGTTAAATTGCTTGTTTATATTAAATTGCTGATTCTTTCTTATGAGTGAATCACGTCACTGCATCAGTGAGGTAACACTATCATAATTCAAACTTGTCTTGCTATTATTTATATTAAAAATATGTCATTACATTCCCACTTTCTTTTGGCTTGTTAAACTGGCCTGGAAAGCTCCCTTTCAGGATTATTGAAAACATGAATGTGTCACACAGGTTGTTTGTTCGAACTATGCGTTTCAGCATCAAAGCCATCCACTGAACTGAATATAACCAAAAGGTTTTTTTAAAAGTCTTTAACCATTTATCACCTCTGCACAACATGAAATTCTTCTTGGCACTTTAGACTACCCTAAGAAGGAATAGGCCCTGCCACATGGAACCTATAATGCAAGTTCAAGTGAGACAAAATAAGGGTTAGCAAAACCAGAAGGGCAAGATTTAGCTGTACTTTGAGAAAGAAAAGATTTCCACAGAAGGAAATAGAAAATGTGCAGATATAATCTGTTCTTAAAATATTCAGAAAATCCGTTATGAAAAAGGGTGATAGACTCTGAATGAAAGAAAGTTGCTAGTGAGTTTTCCATACTATTTGGGGAACATTTTTGTTTAGCTTATGCTACCAGCCAAATTATTTTCAGCGTAGGACTCACTACTTACTGTTTCTGTTTTAAAAACAAGGATTTGTAGAAAACTGATTCTGGAAAGCCTTAACAGATCATGTGGCTAGAAACAGCATTCATAGTCCTCGGCTTCCTATGTGCACATTTATGCAGAAGAGGAAAATCACGCAGAAACAGTGTTTAATTTTTAACCATTGTTTCTATTCACACACTACTTCCCTCATCCTAAAATGGTGTTCTATATTACAAACGAGGTTAACTAAGTTACACCAAAGTCAAGGGGTTTAATAAAAAGCAGTAAAGGTTTCAATGTGTGTAGATATGTTCCCACCAGCTCCCACTTCTAAAGTTCACTTCCAATACAGCAAATTAACACAAATTTGACCCAAATCTACTCATGTGACATTGACAGAAAAATGTGTGAAATTATACATGCAAAAGAAAATTAACTCAATACAGCCTTTTCTATTTTTTGAAAAGGTGAACAGTGTAAGCTTTGCAAACACAGGAATATAAAAGAATGCAATGTTATTAAAATTCCACTTGATTAAAGATTACAACTACCCATAAAAAGCACACCAGCCTGCAGTAAATGACACCAATATGTTCTCCTAACAATGAATGTTTTGACTGAAACAGCACAGCTACTTCAATATCTATGCTCAACGCAGGTGAAATGCACTCCACAAAGGCAGAGCTCTGAAAGGATCCCAATCCAGGAGCGGAGGGCAGTGAGCTTATTTGATGTGACACACTCCATTCATCTTCATGAAAGTTTCAAACTCATGAGATAGATACAAACTGATGTCTATTGCCATTTACTGGGAAACTATGAGGTGTAAACACTTCACACAACTCCCTCACAAACATGAAGCAGGGTGATAGCTTTGATGGCACTGATGGATGGTGTCCTTATGGCCAGGGGAAGGAGACTCGCATCAGCACTGACACTATGGGATCTATCAGCTGTCTTTAAAACAAAGTGGATCACAGGAGAGTACCAGAGCACAAACACATAACATTGCTAAGACTCTGTTCCCTCCTCAGGAACCAAGCACAGATAATTTGATGACTGCTCACAAGATGCCAGCTGTAAGGTTCAGAGACAAACTGTTCTTCATTACATGATTATGCCTTATAATATTGTCTTCCGTATATGATTAATATATTCCATTCAAGATAAACCATATTATGGAATGATTATGAACTGACCAAATGTGACCATGGTACAGTAGGCAGACTAGTCCCTGTTGACCCACAGGGAAAACACTACTGTCCCTGTAAAAATGCTTGTGTACTGCTCCCTATATACTTCCAGAGAAAACATTCCTAACATGCCTGTCTTTAGACTCTTACATCAGAAATACTTATGGATGAGAAACAGGAGGCTTCAGGTTAATTTGAGCAAGAGAGATAATGCAGCTGGGTAGGTTAAAACTACTTCGGTAACCAGCCAAGTTATTACCCTCATTAATTGCCAAAGCTGTCTCTCTGCTCTTGTCAAAGTAAAGCCATCTAGGAGTCTTCCCTGAGCTTGTTCAGCCTCAGGATAGACTTTCAGCTTGAACTCTAGAAATCTTTAGACAATACTTTTAACTATGTGCATAAGTTTTCACTTGGACCTCTGCATACTCAGACACCACTTCCTTAATTATAGCCTAATAACTTACTTAATAATTCCTAAGTTCTTATGAATAGCATCACAAAATAGAAGTGGATGATAATATAATATGTGGCACACTGACAGAACTCAAAGCAACTGTTCAGGAAGGGTATAATTATCCATATTTCACAGATCTGTAAAGTGAAGTGCAGAGGGGTAGCATCTTTCCCCGGACACAGGGAAATTGTGGTAGAGACAGATAGCCTTTATTCCTATACTAGCCTACTGTGGTTGGAAATGTGGAATGAATGAGACATTATCATAAAATATGCTGTAATCATGATTTTGATTAAACCCCAGATCATGTTAAAATACTGGATTAAGCTCAGGATTTTAAAAACAATTACATCCAGTACAGTAATAGAGGGACACGTTGAGCAGTTTGTTTTATTGACTCTTAATTAGAAATATATGCTTCGTTTATCATAGTACTCTCTGTAGGAGATCAAGGTGCAAGAGATTTCAGTCTGACATCACTATATGAGCAGGTTGGGAGTAAGTACTCTTCTATAAATTAAAATTAGCCCTTTAATAGGGCCTAATAGTATTTAAAAATTTTTCTATAGGGATACGTAAAAAATTGTTTTGTCAATACACTTCTTTCTGGGTCTGTGAGTTTTTACATTTTTACTTTACTTCATAAGAAATATTTTCACCCAGCTCTTAGGCAATATTTTGGTTCTCCTTCAGATAGTTCCAAGCTCCATGTTAGAATGAAAATTCTGCTTTGCCAGGAAAATCCATGTGCAAGTCACTTGAATGTCTTCATTCGTTAAGTCAATAATAAGATTGCTCCACTTCTCTGTCACACCAATAGTTCTAGATTCAGTTATATGTCACAAATAAGTTAATAATGCCTGTAAAACTTCTTGTCCAAACAGTATTTTATGCTACTTTTGGAAACCAAACCTTCTACCACTTAGACAATGACAGTGCATCCAATCAATCTGGTAAAATAATCAGAACACTTATAGCATATTTTGTCCACTATGCAGCTAATGAAGATTACTTTCTTTCTGTAAAACAAATCATCAGACCTGAAGGGTACTCTTGCAAATACAATATTTCAGGCAAACAAAAAAAACCCACCAACATATCAAGGAATATCCTTTTCTCATTTCATTCTGACAAATTAAAAAAATCCTACATTATTTTTAAACCTGTAATCTTCATTGTATTTCTAATGAAACCACAGCATCAGGAGCCAAAACTCTTAGAATGTCCATAAGATTACTGCCCAGAATAAAACACACAATGCAAATATCAGATATTAATTAGACTCTAACTCTAAAGTGTGTGTGTTGAACAAAAAAACCCAAGCAAAGCAAAAACAAAAAAAACCCAAAATAAACACAAAAAAGGAAAAGAAAGAAAGAAAGAAAGAAAGAAAGAAAGAAAGAAAGAAAGAAAGAAAGAAAGAAAGAAAGAAAGAAAGAAAGAAAGAAAGAAAGAAAAAAAAAACCTCCTGAAAAATTATTTTCAGAAGTTAAAATTTATTTTAATGATCTGTGGTCACTCCAGGCTCAATGTGAAATAAAAATGCAGAGCAGAAACACTGTTTGTAGTCACTACCTATAAAATAACTCATATTACCTCTTTTCAGCTTTTAAAAGGTATAATTAGACAATGCTAGTCTAGTACTTCATCTGAAACCTCAGCCAGTTCTGGCTGGAATTTTTACTAGTCTGCAACAACATGTTTTTAACTTACTCACATTACACACATTTTATAAGCATGACTGAAATTTCCCTCAGAAACATCTCCCATTCTCTCTCTCATAAAGAAAGTGTATGTGATGCATGTGTTCAAAAAGTACCAAATAGCATCACAAAAATATTTGCTCCCAGATTTATTTGATAGCTTACTTATCTATTAGCATTTAAAATAAAAAAAAAAAAAAAGAAAAAAAAAGAAAGAAATAATGCTGAGACATAGGAAAAAAAATGTGGAAGCCTAGGTTAAGAGAACAATTTAAGATATTTCTATGCATGTTTCACTGTTGTTGTTGCTGTTACTGTTATTCTTTATTTGTCCACTGACATTTGAATTAAATTATGATCCAGTCTATGAGTATCTCTAGTCTATGTGAAAACATATCCACAGAATCATCTTAGTCCATTAAGGCTATGCTGGCAAAAATGTATGTTCACCAAAACATACACCAAAGTTTGATTCCCTTTTACTTAATACATAAGTAGCAGACCTGGAGCAAAAGGTTCATGTCTCTGATCCAGATCATCAGATCCCATGTCTAGTTTTCTCCATCAAGTACCTCAGAGGATCAGTACTCAAAATATTCTTATGTTTTTGTTTGATCTTATTTCAAATTACAACTATATGGAATGTTTTCTCCCCTATTACTCAGAGTAGTAAACCCAAGGGAATATCTCTCTCTCTCTCTCCAACGCAGAGAGCTCTGTATTTTCTGACCAAAACTGAATGATGGTTTTCTGGACAGTTCCACTGAAAGGAGCATCTCTATTGCTTTCAGTTTTTCTAAGAAACATTTAACTGAAAGACACATAAAACCACAAAAATCTGAGCAGGGGAAAAAGCATTACGAGGGGAAAATGAAGGAGAGAATATTACAAAGGCAGAATGCAAGAGCAGCTTCTTTCCTGGATAGGTGAAGAAGTTGACTTTCTTAGCAGCAAGTTCATGGGCTTGGCTTGGTATCATCTGAGGATCCCCTTGATATGAACTTCAGAAATATTCACCATGCCCTGCGCTACAGGGATTTTATTATTTTGAAACTCATTTTCTTAGTATGCTTTTGAACATGAAACTCTGAATAATAGAGTACACTGAAATCAATTAATGAAAAATGCTAAAGATAGATAGAAATTTTATCATCAAGGGCACTCAAAATGAGGTTGAGCTGTTTTAAATGCAGGTATATGTTCCCAGCTAGTCTAATCGATCCCATATAATACATGTAATTGCAACTTTATATCTTATTATTGTCTCCACAGGGGTTTTGTGGAAACAAGATGCTACACATTACACATTTCGTATGATTACACACAAACATTAAACTATGTTTTTAAAGAATACAAACATGGAAGCCTTAGTGAAAAGTGGGCAGAATTCCTTTTCATGGGGAAATCTTATTTCTAGAGATGCAATCCAAGGACTCTTTACCCCCAAAACAGCACTGAAAAATGTCCAACTGCCTCTGGTCAAAAAAAAATCCACCTTGTAGTCATCCTTTTTAAGTGGAAAAGTATAAAAGTTAGTGAATGGACTAAATTAGAAGGACTAATTAGAAGGACTATTTTAGAGAACCAAGCTGAGAAAGGATTCAAAACCAAGAATGTATTGTGGCAAAATTAATTCTTAGTTTAAAATGACACATCAGAGAAGAAATCCTTCCAAAATCTGTTAGACTTTTTTAAGCATCTTGCACTAATTCACCAAGTAACTCAAGGAATGAATAATTATAAGACATTCAGGAAATTCAGCAGGATTCAGGAAAGGAATTTGAAGATGTTTAGGTGCTGCAACACCGAACCGTGGAGGTTAGGTATACATTTTTTCAAGAAACTGCTGGTTCTTAGTTCAAATCCAGGAACTTTGTCCCAGATACAAAACAAATCTAAGAATTTTGTTGCTCATCATATCTGTGCCCCTTTAAATAACTATAATTATTATTCACTATACACTTTTGCTCATTTGTTTATCCAGGTATTCTGGCACCAATATAATGAACATTAAACACATAAGATGAGCACTTGGTTTATTTTACTGGTTTTATAAGTCACTGGAAGGTCTATGGAAACAGAAACCACACTGTGCTCATTAACATAGGTTTCAATATTTCACTAAAAATATGTGACTTGCTTTGGCATTATAGGCTGTAGTTTAATATTTTCAAGAACAGAAAATAATCACCTTCAAAGGCTACTCTATGATATCAGTTCTGGTTATAACATTTGCTTCAGATTATTTCCAGCTTAAAAATTTTATTTTTTTATATTAATGCATTTTTGACAGTCAATTCTACTTTAACTACGTATCTGCTGATCTATATTCACAGATAATTTTTAGGCAAAAATATTCCTCCCTGATTTTTCTTCCACAATGAAAATTATTTTGTGATTAAGTACCTTTTCTACTGAAGAATATGCAATTCCTTGTCATCTTCTGTCCAGCTTCAGCTATTAACAATTACAGATTTTTTTTCTAGTTGTACCTGATAGATCAAGAAGTCCTGTCACATTCCCCAAACACATATCTAAACCAGTCTGAAATACTTCAAGTTTACTTTCTGTAGGAGGTGTCTTTCACTATGTTGACCAATCCCGTAGTCGTTTTGATCTCAAGCTCTCCATATATCAGTATTCTTTCTAATCACGAATTTCTAGAATGGACACATTATTTCAGGAGCTATCCTTTCTGTATCAAATATAAGATGAACATATTCCCTTATTTCTGAAACAGCCTTCTATATTGGCCCCTGAAGGTGCTGTTAACATGTTGAACCACTGCACTTCACTGGGAATATGAACACATGGGAATTTTCACAAACAAATCCTTTCTGAAGTTGTTTCTCACACAACATTGTCCTACACGTCTTTGTTCCTAGATACACAAAACTACCTTTGGCCATTGAAATGGATGCTGCACTTAAATTTTACACCTATTTTTCCATCTGAAAGATACTTCATCAGTAGTCTGTCACTCTGCAAATTTCACCAGTTCGAATGATTTACTCACTTCCATGTCAACAACCACGCTAAAAGTGGTATTAGAGATGCAATTACAAGACTGAAATATGCAATAGCAAATTTTATACTTTCCTTTTTCATCCTAGGAAATTGACTAACATCTTACAATAGTAGGAGCAAGAAAAGTTTACTTTTTTTCTGCACCCAAAATCATATTCAGACTTATCTAACAGCCTGAATGTAGCTGTATGTATTTCTCCCTCCCGAATTCATCTTCTGCTACATCATACATGAAACTGAAGAGCAGGACAATAATTCAGCTCTGCCACACGGATTGTCTTGAAAATACCATGTAGCTTGTAACACTGTTGTTGCAAGAGTAAAAAAGGGAAAAAGTTATATATTTCTTATATATATATATAAGAGACAATTGTAACAGTTGTGTAGCAATTGTGCTTTATTTTCAACAGTTTGATACAACATGAGCTATACATCCTTGCATACAAAGAATGCCCTCTCACCCCTCTCTCTTGGATTTTTGGACAATAGTGGTTGATTGGTCAGGAGGTTACAGAACTCAGCAGAGGTCACCTGGCAAAAACTTTTCAAGGAAAAAGACCAGGTCAGCTGTACATATAGGAGATACAACCTTCAGTCAAATAATGTGTGACCACAAACCACACACTGTAAACAATGATAAAAAGGTGACTGCCAGCCTTATTGTCCCAAAGGATGTCATTGTCTTCTCAGACCTTCAGATGTCAGGTCACCACTGACTGCAATGGCTATCATATAAACTGCAATGACTGTCATGTGCTGAAGTCTAATTATGGTAGGTCTGTCACAATTGTTTTTACATTTTATTTTTATGTATTTACTGCATCACTGTGAGGCTTCTGGCAAAAGGCCAGGGCTGAAAAAGTTTGGTCTGAAAACATCTTATAAACCTCCATAAGCCACAATTTTTTTGGAAAAAATCCATTTTTAGAGAGCAGTTTTGATTTCCTACCACTGAAAACTCTTCAGAAGACCATGTCTTATGTGAAGAGTTCAGCAGTTCATGTTTCAGGATTAGTTTTAATTATCATGGTTACATATTGTCTCTTGGGATCATCTCTTAGAGAATACCCTTTTGCATGCCTTCTTCACTTAGTTACAGATAGACTCTTGTGAACTGAAGAGTTGTACAGTACACTGCTGGCAATAAAAGGATTTGAAAATAGTCAGAAGCCACAGAGAAAATTTTCTTGTCTTCAGAATATTTCCTTCAACTTGCCAGCCACTACGCAGAGAACATCTCTGTAGACTGACAAAAATTTCCAAAAGCTTATTTATTATCAGTTATGTTTCATGAAGAGAAAACTGCATTGCTAAGTCTGGACAAACAAAAACAGAGATGTTAGCCTGGTATATCATGTAAAGAATAATGCATAGGTGGATGAAATGGCAAGTCATTGCTGAAGTTACTCAAAAGTTTTACAGCACTATAGTCATTGTCACTGAGTACCTGGTAAGGACTTAATTTTAAGTAGGGTTATCCATTCAACAACCAACCAGAGCTTAAAATAAACTCTATACTATCTATATGTCCATCATGAGATGTGAAATATATGTTATGATATAATGTGTTTTCTTCATTTTAGAAATGGTCAGAAGATCTAGAAAGAAGGTTAAAACTTATTCCTTAATGTTTAAATGAGGATCACTTCTGATTTGCAATTAGAAAGAAAAACCTTAATGAAGTTTTAAATGTTAAGAAATCAATAGTAAACTACTGAAGAAATATAGTTGAAGCTGCAGGATCAACTCACACTTCAGAACACAGTAATTATCTAAATTCAGCTAGTAATAGTCACACAAAACAAATTGCTCTATATTATGCAAAGTATATCAGGAAATTGTAAATTTTAAACAAGGATTAGCTATGAAACAGAAATAGCCAAGTGAGAAACTAATCTATAGAGGATAAAGAACAAAAATTCTTCAGGAAGGACCCTTTCCAACATGACAGCTCATGGGAGATTAAAGGTGATCTCAAAAGGCAGAAGCAAGGTCATAGCTATAACATGATCCCAAGATTTTCCTTTCGTATTTATCAAGCAAGGGAAAATAAAGGAAGAATAAAGCACACACAAGAGATCATTAACCGGATGATGAAGACAGACTTTACCATAGTAGATCTCTTCTTGCACAAAATTAATTTGGTTGACTCTGTTGCCAGGAGATGTTTGGGAAAGAGCCAAGAGACTTATGGCAATAAATCAATGGGAAATAAAATAAACACGAATTACAGATATTGTCAGAAAGTTAGTGTCTTTTTATCTTGATTTTCATAATACAGGCTAATTTCTTATAAATATTCCAGGTATTTTTCCAAAGGACTTTTTTTTAAAATGGTGCTGATCCTAAGGGCATTTGAGAGGACTTCAGCCAAAGAAGAAGAAACAGGCAAGTAAATCTTCTTTTTAAGAAAAATCAGATCAAACCAGACAAAATCAAACAAACAAAAAAACAAAGACAAACAACAAACTACCAAAAACCTGAACTGAGTGATAATGGGAAAACTGGAATGTATAGTTCGCTCCCTGGCTGATGCTCTCATGGTACTGAGCGCTATCAGAAAGTGATCTGGGCTGACACTGTCAGATATCAGGAGAAAGAAGTTCAGAAAAACACAGGTTCTACAAAGTGTAATGGTTAATGTTATGAGTACAATTTACATCCTCCTTGAAAAATCATGGTATTGGGAGGTAGAAAGGCCATTAAATTCAGGTTTCATTAAATTTGGAAAAGCATGCAGACAGTACATGCACACATCAAGAGGTCATGACACTCCACTGTATAACAGGTATGTATTCAGGAATGCAGTAATTGCATTCTGTCTTTGCTAAAACAGTATCCTTTTTGTTTCATGATGAGAAATCATTCTTTTCTAGAATACACTTCTGGTGGAGAAGTACATACAATTTACATTTTGTTATACAGGAAAAGGGACATTTTTAAAGGAAAGGGATTTTTTCTATATATGTCCAGCTTTTAAAAGATATTAACAGTGTATGATAAAATTGCTATGTAAATATAATAAATAAATTATTAATATTTTAATCAGAAAATATTTTTTTATTTGAGAACATTTTCTTTCTCTGAAACAAACAGAAATATCCAAGAAGGAAACTAGCCATTATTCCATGTCAAGGAAGGCACATATAAGCAAATGATATGGATAATTTAAAGTAAAAGTAATACAGAAATCTCACTTTCCCCTTCTCCTCCCTCCCTTACTCAAGTATACACCACAGAAGAGGTGAGATTCTTAACAGCATGATAAAATGATACTCCAATGGCAAACACGTTAGGGAACTGACTTTCAACATCCCGACCCTCTTTAGGTTGGTCTTATTGCTTAGGTTGTAGAGTCAGAAAGTTATTTAGCTGTACACATTATGTTCTGAGTGAGCTGAGTGCATGTAATTTATGACTCTTGCACTTTAATGCATATTTAATAAAGCTGCAGACATTTATACACCAAATCAACTGTGTCAATTTTGTTTGCTTTGGGAAGATGGAGATGTCCCATGGCAATGCTGACACTCCCAGTGAGATTTAAATTGTAAGACATTTCATTTGAGAAAAGAGCACTTTTAATATACTATAGCTTGATAGAGCAAAAATAATCAGCAAGGGCTGACTAACAGATACAGGAATAAGTGCACTAGGATAAGTCTTGTAAAGAGTCTCACCTTTTGCTTGCAGACAAAAAGAAGGAAATTAGATAGTAGCTGCCTCAGAAAACCCCCAGCCACAAACCAAAGCTGGCAATTAAATTTCACCTCAGGTTTTAAGGGGAGAAGGGGAGTCCATGTAAAACAGGGAAATAAGGATAATATTTCTAAATTAGAATTGTCTAGAGAAGTTCTAAGTGTCATTTCTTTCTTTCCTTAGTAGGACCACTACATAAATTTTCTTCTCTGCCATTGAGATCCACAGCAGAAGTAAACTCTGTCTCTTGATGCCTTGAAATATTAATTGCAGTTTTAATATTTGTACCTGTTACAAAGAAGATAAATTTGCCTTTCATCTCTTTTTATGCTTTTTGATCAAATCAATCAAAATGTTAGGGCAACAGCATCAACTGAGTTGATAGTTTCTAGGTTTACGAACCCTTTAAATAACTGCACACGGAAGACATCTCTCATCCAGTAAAAAAGCCTGGACTAAAGCTATTTGCTGTTTGAAGCACAGATCTGGACTGCAGCGCTTGTTCTGACAGTCTTTCAGATGAATCTGGTTTACCTAGCCAAGGCTCAATGCTGCTAATAGCCTGGAGGTCTGCAAGGCAGATTTGAAGAGACCGTGCCAAGCTGCACACTGCTGCAGCTAGGCAGCCAGCAGCAGCCAAAGCAGCCAGCCTGAAGCTGAGTGGATATGTCAAAGCAGTGATTTCAGGGTAGATATATCCACAAACGTCCGGGTTTGGCCCAGGTTTGATGGTATGGATATTGTTGCTGAATCAGGTTTTGTATCTGAACTTGAGGATATGTTTAGAGAATGACTTATTTTTTTTTCAAATAAATATGAACTTCTCTGATGGGTAAGCCAAGTAGTGACATATATGAATTTATATGCATTGTATTTGACTGAGGAGCCTAAAATCTGAACTAACCAACATAGCTGAGAGGTGTTAAAACCGAAAAATCCTACTTAGAAAAAAATGCACTGAGGCATATTCAATATTTATCCTGAAATTATTTATTATGAAAATATATAGTCCTAATTGAACTGATGAACTGCAAACCACAACAGAAACATGTCAGGAAATCTGTACTTTGTTTTGTAAAAATCTAAAAAACTCAACCGTTTAAATCAAAATACTTTAAACACTAAGAATGAGAACACAGGGGACAAAAGAAACTGACTCCAGAAAAACTGGTGGGAGATTCACTGGTGTCAGCTGACCAGGATTACACCTGGTAAGCATATTTTGCTCCTACATATCTAACTATTCTTTGCATGCATACTAATGGTGAGATGTCTCAGTGTTCATATATACACAGCATGTATCATATTTATTCTTCTCAAAACTTTGGGCTGTGGTAGAAAATTTTTATTCCTAAGGCTCAGTTTACAGAAAGAGGGACCTTTGTCTATCAGTCAGGAAACCAGGCCCCTCTAGAGCCCCATAGTTCATAATAGCACACAAAACTCAAAAAGCAGATATGTGGGAGAATGAATATACGTGTACATAGAGTAAAATGTCCTGATTTTCTGGAATTACATGTTATATCTCTGATCCTTTTTTTTTTTTTAACCAATTTTCAGAATTCTTTTTGTCCCCTTTATAAGTACTTCTTAAATTATTTGGTGATTTTGTTTTGATTTATTGCACTTGTTCTTTTAATCTAATTTCTACAACTCCCTTGCAAGTGCTAAGGTTTTCCACCATTACACAGAAAGAAAACATAATAATACAGATTATACAAGGACTAAAAAAAAGTTACCCTGCTTGTATGGAGTATTTTCCAGCCTGAGAAGGAAAAAGATGTGACTGAAAAGCCACACCTAGAACAAGGGTTTTGGGGAGATAGGTTTTTTTTGCTGTAACATTAGAGTACAGTGCAGCAGGCTGTGGGCTGCCTGTTCTGATAGCATGATTTATTCCTGCTCATCTGGTGTCACCAACTCTACCCTCACTGCAGATGATTACAGTACAAAATCGTTTAAGGTTACAAAACCCTACTATTCAGTCCAGCAGCTCAAGGGTGTAAAAAATACACTGTATCAACTGTTCTCTCTTCTACCGTATATATTTAAATTGGACCCTGGGATGACCATTTATTACAGTGCATGTTATGGGTTCCCAAAAATAAATGACTTTTTGACACAAACTTTAAGGCTTTCTAAATCCAGCTTCCACACTGCTTCAGGCTAGAAATTTCATCTAAATATTATTGAATTCCAGCACAACATTAGCATGAAGAGATATTTACAATAACACAGCCATTACAACTCAATCAAAAGCTGATTTCAGCCAGAATTATGCAGAATTAAATCTTGCAGGATTCAAATTATTAAAAATCTGAGACTCAATAAAGTGTGGTCTAGAAGTCCCATTTATCAAGGGAGCAGAAGTGCTTTTACAGTTATAGTGACTTTTTCATATATATTCTGCAAGAATTTGCATGCATTTTAAAACATTTGAGTTTAATTCTTATAGAAATCAAGTAACTATACCATATTTATAAGGCAGTAGGAGCCAACTGAGAATCATTTCTTTATGTTTTCCTTTCTACATATCACATTTTAAATATATTAGGATTTTTTTTCTGTTTCCCACTGAGTAGAAAAACATTAATCCAAAATACAAGAAATGTATGCTTGATTTTAACACAAGCTGAACCAACACACTGTTAGAAGTAGCTAGAATGAATTCAAAGCAGCAATTAAAAAGAACATTGCTATGCAGATAATATACTGAAAATAATCTCTCACTTATTATCGTTGACCAGAGTGATTGTTTTCAAAATTCAGTATATTCATTTTGGCCTTTTTCCAACTCATCAACTACAAGCAGGGTCAGAGTCCAGTTCTCAATAGTAAGGCACATCTCACTCCATATGCTCTATTTAGCCCCCTCCTCTTACCACTTCCCACCCATATCCTTCAAACAAAACATCCCATGATTAATTTTATTGACCTGTTTTATGTGTGACGGATGGACTCCTAGCACCTGTCTCCCTTTGGATCCTTTTCATCACTTGCTTCTTTCCAAACCAGAGCACTAAGATCCTAATCCATGTTTCCTGTGTTCTCAGGAAACCCCAAAGCCTGTCTTGGCCCTTATAAGGCTAATAAAGGATCTTCAGTCAGTGACTTCAACACTCATATTGCACCAGGTGAACATTTAGTTACAGAACAGCAATACTGATCTACAAACAGAAGGTTTCAATTCCCCTGGTTTTACCCCACCTCTGGAAATTATGTTGACTGTATTTTTCAGTGAGTTCCAATTGGTTTTGTATTAAACAGATGTAGAAGCAATGTCATAACAGTCACTAGCTAACTACCCAGTCTGAACACTTCTTTAATTTGAGAGATTACTAAGAATTACCACTGGCAGTGATGAAATATCAGCTTTCATTCCTTTGTCATGGCCCATTTTTACAGTACCATAATGGTCTAAATAACCAAAAACTACATTTTACACTGATGCCAAAAGAAAATGTCACGTGCATCTTCACAAAACTAATTACTCTTGATCACAGAGAAATTTCCTAGGGAATTAAAGGACTGAGTTGCCTTCTTCCTAACTCAAGCTGGCCATGAGGCTAGGTCATATTAGAAGCTACAGTCTAAAGAAAAACCTGAATGCAGCATCCAAATCTGTCTAGACAGGCCAAGCTTAATCCTGGACCCCACTTCCCAAACACTCTCATTCAATCCCTGTGTCTTCTCCCACAGCAGACACTGCTAACACAGCATCTCCAAGTAATGTCTGCAAACCCAGACATCAGCAGCTCTGCTGCTTTCATGGAACCAGTTTCTCCACTTCTGTCATCACACAACAGCTTCTTCACATGCAGCGCTGCTGCTCTGCAATTTACACTTCATGAGGATCTGATCTCAGAATTTCTGCTCTCATGGCTAGGGAGGGAGGATTTGGATCCAATTTGCCATATTCTGGCTTTGATTTCATTCTTATTTAAAATTAATTTCAAATTGACCAATAATTCTTTAAGTAAACAGCTCAAAATTAAAAGGAAATAAGCTCAGTCAGCAGTAAGAACAATCCAACAGCTAAACCACCACTAAGAAGAGGTGTTAAAACACCATCTGTAGATATATTTAAAAAGGGATTATAGGGCACGCTGAAGATTAGATGATCTAACATCCCTTCTAGCTGTAATCTCTGATTCCACTGTTCACTTGGCTTAACAAAGCATACCCATATTAAAGGCAGCCCTATAACATCCAAGAATGAAGTATTTTTCAGGCAAAATCGTCATTAACTGAACAAAAAATGGTCCTATACCACTTACCAAGCATTGGATCTTTTGCTTTTGACCCACCAGCCTAAAATTGTGTACTTCACCCAGGTGAATGAAATTCAGAAGAACGAAACCACTTTTATTTTTAAATTAACACTGCGTTTTGGTGAACCCATAAGAGGAAAAATGTTACATAGTGTTGACCAAAATTTGACTTTGATTTGAGATTCAGAACACCATTCAAGTTAATGGAAGCCACAGGGACATTTCTAAGGCAGAATTTTGCCCTACATGATAATATAAAATTATACAGCAGAAGAAGGTGAAAAAGTAAAATAAGGAATTAAGTAATTTAAAAGTAGTGGTTGCAATTTCTATTAGAATTTGAATGTCTATGATTGCAAATATATTATGTTCTTTGACATTTCCAAAGAAAAGTGATTCAACTCAGGGAATGTATTTTAATGTCACTTAAAATTTATGCTATAACAAAATTCACAAATTTTTCTTTCCTCCAAAAAGAGATTGTTTCTTTATATTGATTTCTTTTGTTGTTTTTATTTCCCAGGAGATCTCTTAAGTAAAATAGTAATATTACTACATGGGAAGTAGGTGTGCATGTAGGTGCATGTGTGTATGTGTCAGGGAGAGGAAATTATTTTCCAAAGAAATTAAAACATGCTGTAAAATCTTTAAATCCCATCTATGAAAGCTAATACTTTTAATAGCCTTTACTTTGGATTGGAAGAAAGTTTCATTCACAAATGGACAGATGAATTAAGACATACTTAAATATAATTAACTTTAATTGCAAGTATACAAAGAGATCTAATTCAGATATCTCTTATGCAAGTACCAAGTTAAAAACAATGCATCAAGAAATCATCTCTATTATTTTTGGCCCATTATATTTCTACAATTATCAAATTAATTCCTGAAATAGACTTTATTCATAAAAATGTGTACATTTTATTGCCATATCTTTCACATCCAGTGTCCCCCAAATTGTTTTAGAAACCAGTGTCATAGGCATATGTGGACACCAGAAATTGATATCACCAGACCTTTGCTTTGAAAATAATAGCTTGGTTTAATGTAAGGGGAAAACACTGCCAAGAGGAAAGAAGATTCAAATTTCCCTCTCAATACTAATGAAAAAGGAGGGTTTTTTCTTTATTTGTGGCAGTCAGCACTGGTGGACTGAATGGGGCAGAGCTTAATGTCTGAAAGTCTGGAACCTTTTTATTCCTGAAAAGCAGCTTGCAACACCACAGACTTCAAATGTTGGAAGGATGAAAACTGTAGTCAACTCGAGATGAGCTCAGTCTTTTTTGGTGATGGATGAGACAACCCTTCCATCCAGGTATAAACATGCTGAATCCAGTAAAAATAGGGAGAGACCATGATTTTATTGTATTTGCACAGCACCTACCACAGAAGTTTTTGAAGATGACTAATGCAGACTGGAAGAAAAATTCTAATTTAAATAAATGGGGAAGAGCTATCTAGGATCAGCCATAATAATTTTGTTATTATCACAGTTTGTGCTGGTCCATCTCAACTGAATTGCTTTCTGAGAGTAAAAAAAGAAAAAAACAGTAGAAAGATTGTTCCATAGAATTTATATTAAACAATTCACAACAAAAAGAGGGATAAAAGTTCTGTTAATAGAAAATGAATAAAAAAGTAATGAAAATTCTGTTCAATAAATGCATTAGCAGCATTTCAATAAAATAAGAATATTCTCTGTTAAATACAGAATTGTTAGAATAATGAATTTATTTCTTAATTTTCAATTCTCAAATATTCTCTTCTTTACCCTTCAGAAGACCAAATTATTTCCTTTTCTCTCTGCCAGGCTAGAGCACTTTAGAATCAATTGTCCATACTCATCCTGACTTCCACCACTTTTAAGGACTGTCAATTCTCCAAGCTTCATTTACATCATTCATTCTCCTGGACTTCAGCTCAGGCCATTTCTAAATGTTACGAAAATTACTCTGTATGATATATTACTTATTTTAATCAAATACAATTTTTTCTAATTGTCAGTGCTATGGCAAACTCACAGGGGATGGTCTGACTTGTGTACATTTCTGACAGTGAAATCGGTAACAACAGCTGCTTTGTNCACTACCAGCTTGTCTAGTTTAATACCAATGACTCTTGACCTCCCCCAAGGAAGACACTTTCTGTCAAAATTCCCCCAAAAGAAACCAGCTATGCACACAAAATTTGTATTAAAAAAAAAAAAAAAAAAAAAAAAAAAAAAAAAAAACCAAAAAAAAATTCCCCAAGGAAAAACCCCCCTCA
>VZTN01018515.1:0-22392 GCA_013400515.1 Erpornis zantholeuca
GTTTCATCATTTCAACACACACAGGACATGGTATTATCCCTAACAATGCTTATGCTCACCAATAAGTAGCTGGTTTATGACTGCCCTTGTTGCGAGCCTGGATAGCTCTTAATACGGTCAATGGTAAAGAGGCAGGAAGGGTCTTTGTATGGGGTTCCACGGAGATGTTTATTCCAGCTGCACACTGGGAGGGTTCCAGTGACAAAGACCAACATCAGGGAAGGTCCAGGTTTAAGTACAGGGGGAGGTAGGGGCAGAGTGAGCATCGGGAGCCAACCATCAGAGCGTGTGGGAGCAGTACACAGGTGGGGTTAGGGTATGGGAACCAACAGAGCAACAGGGAGGGAGTGGCCAAGGGACAAGGACCAAAGAGCCAACCCGGGAAACAGAACTGGGGTACATTAACATAACAGAACAGGGAAAAGCCTTTCTTTCTCACTCTGACCTGGGGAGTGTTTCTTCTACTAGGGTCCATCCCTCCAGGGGATCCTTGGGGACCCTTGTGTGGCACGCTCACCAGCCTCCACATGCCCTGTGGCAACTGTCCTTGAACCTTGTGTAGAATCTTCTGGAGCAAAATCAAATTGTTGATAGGCTCCAGCAGTTACTTACCATAGCTATGCACTGAAGGCTAATTTTTGAAGGCATGCAGAGCTGAGGGCTGTCTTTCCTCAGTCCCTGCAATTTCTCCCTATACTACCAGAAGTAAAATTTGTCTCTCTTCTCCCAAAGATGACCAAGGGACATGACAGTAGTCTGTATAGGAGAAGCTGTATAGGAAATGTCTGTTTGGTCTCTCATAAATTATTTCACTTACTACTACTGATTCTCATCAGGTGGCAGAATTTTTCATGTAAACACCAGTTAAATTTCTATGTTTTTAAGCCTCCGTGGTATCCTGCAACAACAGTATAAACACCTTCAAAAAGTAATTAGACATGTTCTTGAAGGGTAAGTTGATCAACGGCTAGTAAAACTTCGCACTTAGTTCACGTGGAACATCTCACCCTGGGATCTCTTCCAGCTGCTGATTGATTCAGACCAGAGAACACAGAAGGAGTGATATGTAATTCCCTTACTTTGTCTTTACATGCCTCCTCCAGTCTGCTGCTAGCAATTGCTGGAGAAGGCACCTATGTAAGCATTTTCATCCATGACCATTCCCATATTAGTGTTTAGCCTTCCTTTCAGCATGTTTACTTTTTGGCATAGAAATTTACAGCTGTTCACGCCTCTATTTCTAATTGCTTCTTAAAGGTTTTCTAAATCTCATTATCCTGTATCCAAACAGCATATAAGAGAAACACCCTTTAAGGGCAATTTTAAAAGCCTTCAGTGCCTTTAGCATTAAAAAAACCAACATTAAATTGTTGACTGAGATAGCTGGTATTTCCTTACTAATAGCTATACCAAGAAACATGGGCATAGTGACTGCATTTAATCTGTATCTGACACTTCTGAAGCAACTCCTTCATCCTTGTAATAAAATAAGGCATGACATCCCCTGGCCTTCTTTCCTATCAGCAGCTAAGCACAGCATCTGCACTCTTCAACAACAAAACAACCCAAAACTGCATTGACTGCTTGGGCTGTCCAAGCATCAGCTGGGAATGATGAACCCAGGTAGTAAGATGGAGTTGGCTGCCAGTGGCCTGGGCACACCACGGCACCTGGGCCTCAACACAGGACACCAAGCAACAAGTTCACAAGCAGCACCAGGCCCCACATCATAAACATGCAACACAAAATGAACTGGGAAAAAAGGATCCAAAGATTACATATGCAGGAATAAGTACTTTTAACCTTTGTCAAGCAGGGTCACACTTATGGATAGCAGACAGAGTGAAGGAACATAGAAGACAGAGCTGCCTACAAACATCAGTCTGGCACTTCTCTCAATCCTTTTCATTTTCCTAATGAAAACTGCATTAAAAATAAAACCTGAGGAACAAAAGTTGAGCCTCTGAGGGTAGAAGAAATTTTGATAGTTGCCCCAGGCTGGTCCCCAAAAGTCTCCTCCCATCAGCACCCCTAAGATTAAGTGGCTGCAAAAAACCTAGTTCCTCCATTAAACTAAATAATCTCCTTGTACTAGGGAACATGGTGATACTCCATCTGATACCAGACTGGACCATCCTCTGGCTGAACTAGCAAATGGTCAAGCAAAAGAAAAAGGAAGCATCCACTACATCTAGCATTTCAAGACTTAAGCAAAGAAAAGGGAAATGGCTTTTTTCAGACCATACTAAATACTTGCCTAACTCAGCTGCAAAACCGACAATCATGGCATTAGCTACAAAATCATACTTCTATAATGCAGGTTTCTCCCAGTATTCACTGCTGTTCAGTAGGATGAATCCTGTGTTATTACTACTAAACGTAGCTGTGTTAAATATTACTAACTTTTTAGTTGTTAAAAGAAAAGGAAAAAAACCCACAAAAAACACAAAATGCAAAAAGGTGCTTTACATTATAAATCAAAGGTCTTTCAGTTATGATTCAGAGAGTGGGTACTGGGAAATTCAATTAATGTTAACATTGAAGGTCAGAACAATGTGTTTGTGCCATAAACACTTTCGTTTTTAAGCGAGTACAGGTAAACTAGAATTTCTAACATTATCTATTATATGAATATGTAACATTAAATGTTAGATAGCATAGTAAAAGGATTGGACCAAGTTCATACCATGTAGAGAGTTAAGAAGTACTTTTCTTCCTCTTTCCAAACTCTTCTCTCCCTTTACTTCCCAAAGTAAACAGACATAAAAGCCAACTCTCAAGCAGCTGGAGGTCTATTGCTATTATTCCTATATTAGTTTCCACCTTAAGCTTGTGCAGCAGCTTCATTTCAGTCTCAAATTCTGCTTTGTTACTGGTCAGCAATACTGTTCTTTTAATGATTAACTGAATAAATTAGCACCAGAGTCACAGCTGAACATTGTGGAACATGATCCTATCATAATGGCTATATTTTAAACAATGAGAGTAAACAGTTACTCACAGCTGTGGTGAACAATGGTTAAGAGATAAAAGTGCATGTAGTGCTTTCCTTTTAAATTAAAAAATAACAAAATCCAAAACTTAAGAAGCTTTAAACAGCTTTACTACTTAAAAATCAGTCTTCCAGGGAAGAGGCAGCAAGAGATTAAAGCATACCTAAAAATCCACATAACAACTCTAAGGATAATAATCTGCTAATATACACTCCAGTGTCTTATGGGTACTTTGATACACACATTCATTGACATAAGATTCCAAATAAGACCAACCTGCACCAAAACAAGATTTACCAAGCATCTTCTGCAAATAGAATAAATATACCTAGCTATCTAATACGAAATCTTTGATAAACTATTGCAAAAGAAACAAAAAAAAAAAGGCAGTGCAGCTTTAGAAATCTGTTAAAGTAACTGTATTAATCAATAAGCTATTTGCTGATATTACTCATTTACACTTCCTTGTGTCTGTCCTGTAAAATGCAACTACAGTCCCCAATTCATAGGTGTCAGGATAATGCAATTTTTAAAAAACTTAATTACTCCTGAGGAAGCAGACTTTTCTTGGACAACTTGTCTTTCCTCATGGTACAGAGCTGGAAGATTAAGTTCAAACTAGAATTCTGTCACTCAGTTTAGCTCCATATACATTCCAGATGGGCTGGATGTTTAAAATATCCAGCAGAAGTTACCACTTGGCAGCCAGCTCCTGCCTTCACACTCTGCCACAGTCAGGGAGTGCACCACAGTGGGTGCTTCCCACCTCCCCCCCAGCCTCCTCAGGCTCCAAACCATACTGCAGAGAGTACAGCCTGGCAGTGATATTCAGCCTAAGTGAGACAGTTTGGCAGCTAGAGACACTAAATGCTAATTTAATGCCTCTTTCTCTCCTCTTCATGAATAGCTCCAAGATGCTGCACCTTCTCTCCTTGCCAATTCTTGTATCACTGGAGCAAAAAGGTGGCAGCCTCTCTCTGAACCGAGTATCATTGCTGCATACTCAGCTCTATCATTTGGTATGCTTCACACACTGTTCTGTGATCTGGCAACAGTCCTGGGTGCAAGCTAAATTACACCTTCAGTATAATGGCTTTTGGGTCTTCTGCAATGCTGGAATATATTACACGCAGCTGAAACAGAAGTCCAGCAAGTCACTGTCTGCCATCACCTTGTAAAAAGAACAAAAAACAGGGAAGAGAAAGAGATCATTCACATTTTTACATAGCTGATTTTGTTTCCAGTCCTGCCTGAGCCCATGACAGTCTCGGTTGTTAACTACTTCTCTCCTGCATACCCCTGGAAGCAACCCAGAAAAGAGTACAAATACCAGAGACACAAAAGACGTGGCATTTCAATTACAGAAAAATGTTTCTGAGTATTAAAGTGTCTTCCCTGTTTAGAAAGAGTTTGCACTTGCCCTACTAAAACCCTTCTTGGATTCTGTCACTCCAGAGACCCAAAGTGCATAGAGAGTGGGATTTAAAGAGCCTATTTCTGAAATCTTCAAATTAACCCTTACAGCTCAAACTTGTGTTTCCAAGTCACAGGGACAGGAGGGGGGGGAAAAAGGCCAATTCTCCCTTTTCCTCCACTTCAAAAATGTTGCAAAACATTTCTCAAACCTAAGTCCTATGCCTCAAGTCACACAACTGTCTCACTCTTCTTGAACACACCTTAAGGTTTGCGTAACTCTGTGTGGGCACACAGAAATGCACTACTTAAGGGCACCAAACTGTCATTTCACTATTAAGCCACTCTGCTGTACGCACAGTTTACCACAAGCACACATCCACCAGCACATGAAGGGGTCAGATGCAAGAGCAACCAGGACAGCAGACCACCTCACTCATACAGAGTGCTGGCCTCTGCCAGGCTAATGTGATTTGAGCACCATGAATCTGAGGTGTTTGTGTGCAAGGACAAATTTCACCTCATATAATTTGACCTCCTTTTGGCATTTATTAAAACTTTCTCAACATGCCCAACCATGGGTTCTGGGGAGAGTTTAAGAGGCAAAAATGCAACTACAGCCAGAAAAATGCAACGGGAGCCAACCTGTGAGAGACTTTAACTGCCCCTGGGTCTTGTGCTCAGGTATACAAGAAGCATGACATGAAGTGGAAATGAGATATACGAGGCCAGAGAAGCAGACAGACTAATTGAGGGTGAGCAGCAGTGCGAGAGTAAGCAGCAGTGACGCTGGGAGGGTTAATAGTCACTAGAGACAGTCCAAGCTGAGCACCTGGGCTATGTCCTGGGCCCACTTGCCTTTCCCTGCCTCACCCCACCCTGCACAGGAATGCTCAGCACTAGGTCATTACTGATTCAAAGGATAGGGATGACTTTACAGTTGCTTGAGCAGATTTGCCTTTTGTAGCACGAACACAGCACTAAGACATCTGTGGGATCACAGCCAGCTTCAGGATATGGAGGAGTGCCTTTGTACTAAAAGCTAAGCAGTGGAAAACTGAAAAGGAAGAGAAACACTACCTCCAGTGTCTCCATCATTCCAGATCCCCACCCACACAGCAGACTAGCTGGGCTCAGCAACTCAAGTTATGGGGTTTTAAGTTCAACAGGCATGGTTCTTCCTGCAAAGGGAACATCCTTTGTTTCCAGTGTCCCACCTTGCTTTACTTGTTCTGTATGGCACAGGCAAAAGGCATGCTGCCTGCAGTTTTTACATACTGAATTTTACTGAAGACTCTATACCATGACAAACTTTTAACAATGTGCACATATAAAACCATTCCCAAACAGTAAACAGATCAGTTCTTTACCATATTCAGCTCCATCTGCCTCTGTTCCTGAAAAAAAACTGGCAGTCCCTGCGACAGAGCAGCCAGTTTCCACAAGAAGTTTGACCCCACTGGGCTAGCTATTCATTTCTGCAAACTCACACAGATCAAACCTAGTGTAGCCAAGGATAAGCATGCACAGTTGCACAGCAACGCTGAAGAAAGATGACCCAAATTCACAGGGTTGTGGGTTCCTAACTTTGTTAAAGAACCTTAATTTTTTACTGCTATGTTGTCAGGCACTGATGTACTGCTTAAGTGATAGTGCTTAAATAACAATAACATGAAACAAAAATAGTTTCTTTAGAACAAACACAGAAAGATACCGTATGTAAATTAAGTTCTCCAACTGAGAGTACTAAGTTACTAATCCAGCTCTTGGAACCCAAAAGGAGAGCTGCCACTAATTAAGATACATCCCTAATTACTGGATTCTATTAGAGATCTACATCTACCAGGACTGTCAGTGACAGCTGGCTCTGGACAGGTCATCTGTCATATTCCAGGAAGATTTTCAGTCATTTCCTGGTAAATACACTTTGTCTATTGAGTGTGTAGGGAGATACTACATCTTAACAGGAAGCCTAGCTATGCTGTCATGCTCCTTTTTTAATTCTGGAAAAGGATATAGTTGCCAAATAGAAAAATATTTGGCAGTGAGTGATCTCAAAGGAAACAAGCTTTTTCTGTTTTTTTTTTTTCTTTTAAATGGTAATATTTTTGATACCATCCCCCAATTACAATGACTCCCTGACTTTCCTGTTGTTATTAATGCTTACCCTAGTCCTAAGATGGCTTTTAATCAGAATTCATTACACATTTTGTCAGTTTTGTTTGCTAAGTAGGTTGGTAGTGAGACTCAGTGTCACTGACCAAGAAAGATAATCTAATGGTCCCCTTTGGGTTTTATGCTTAAAAAATGGGAAATAAAAATATTAAGAGTCACTGGACTGAACTGGCTGAAATTTCATGACATAACTCTTCCAGCCTACAAGACCTTCAAAAGATTTCAGTATTTGGCTCCACAGTTACATCTTTGTTTACAGCACAGACATCCTGGGATTCTCCTCTGTAACCCCATGTGAGTCCAGGTCCTGGTATGTGGGACAAGACAGAGCCTGCCCATGGTTAAGCCTGAATGGCAAGATTGAGCTTGAATGAGTCTGTCTTGGAGTCAGCCCCAACATGCTCCAAGATCCTGTGATTGTGGCATACTCAGCTCCTATTTTCATGACTCCCTGCTTCACCCATAACTCCTGGATAGGCTCTCTGAGCAACACAAGTGCAGTAGGAGGGACAGATGGATGGCACAGCCAAACCAGAGACAGATGAAGATGCAGAGGTGCTGCAACACCAATGAGATATCTGTGCTTCAGTCAGAGCTGGCAAGTAGTTCAAAAACTGTGCTCTGGGAACAATTAGCTTACTAGACCTATGGTTCAGATTGTCGGTAGTAGTGGAGTAGAATAAAAGCGAAGCTAGGAAGAAATCAGGCACTTCCATAGAAGTAGAAAAGGGCAACATGTTAGCAAATACATAAAAGGGTAGCCTTGGGTAATCAGGCAATACAGGTATTTCCAAGTTCTTTTCTTTCACAGCCTCAGGAAAGGGGTTAGAGTTCCCACGATGACCCTACTCCACAATCAGAGTGGAGTTTGCCAGAGACACTGGGGAAGCCATGGTGTTTACAATCTCTATATTGTACTCCCAAATCTACAGTGATGCTCCTGAATGGTCAATGATACCCTGAAATGGCCAAGAATCTGGCCCATAAAAAGCAACAGGGAAAGCTGTCATGCATGGCAATCCAAGAAACCACTAAAGACACTACTATGTAACTCACCCAAATACCAAGGGAAAATGTTTCCTAAAAAGGGGAACCTTTCTTAAGAAATACATATATCCAGCATCTCCTGCCCTGCCCCAGAGGACACACTTCTCCCTGAGGTATGTGTAATTTCAAGTTAGCCAACTCTCTAATTAGCTGTGCACAAATTATCACCTCTGGTGGTTTTCGAGACATAATATTATTAGGAGTTAACAGCAAGGGTGTCTGAGTTTCATTACACTTATAGCATAGTTCAGCATTGCTGGCCCCAAGTTTTTGTAGTCTCATGTTGCTGCTCCTCCTCACTGACTTCCAAGAGCTTTGCTCTCCAACAGACTTGGCTTGACAAACAGCCCCTTCCTCCCTGCCTAAGGTGTCACACCGGAGTTTAGATTATCCATCCTTTACCTGGTTCTGAGGGGCAACTTCCTTCCCGAATAAAAAGCTCTGCTTAAACAAAAACAATCACACCTTATTCACATAATAAAGGCTGTTTGAGATTAATATACATTTTACAATGTAGACTGTTGCATTCTTGCAACGTAAGCCACTTCTCTGAGTCTTCTGTGCTGCATCCATATGTGGGACGTTCAGTACAACAGCCCTATTGTAATCACACAATTTTGGCCTTGTGTTGGAAAAAAATGAAGAGAGCTTCCAGAATTGCAGAAAGATCAAAGGTTGAAGCCAGGCATTAATGACCTAATAGGCAGAGGTCTAAAAGTCAGCAAACCCCTAATCCTTGAGCACAGCTCCTAGTTCACTTGCAGTGAACTTGCTTGTTTTCAGATTACTTCAGCTTCTTTGTTTCTTCCAGTTCTCATTTCACATTGTTGTAGCAGACTACAGATTCCCTTATTTCCTTAAAAATTAAAAATTAGGATCCTAGAATTTTATTTCTTCTCACTCATTGCTCTTAGTGTAGTCATGCACTTCATCTGAGGCTTCCAAAATAAAATGTGGAACTGGTGTTACAGACAACAGCTGTGTTTGACAGACACTATTAGCAGCACCTCAGTCAGCCTTGAAAGCAATCTTATTGATTGCTGAGTACTGCTTATCAGTTTCAACAGTTGTTACTGACTGTCAGTAACAAAACAAAAAACCAAAAACCAAACCAAAACAAAACAAAACAAAAAAAAAACACAGCACAAAGAATCACCACCAGTCTTAGCAGCTAAACAAAGATACAAACGTCTTCAAAAGTCTCCTATGCAGCTAAACTGAAGTGCTCATAGAACACATAACTAAATATATGCACTATTACTATCTATTTCTAAGTTGTACAGGAAATAGGAAGCTATTATTTTCTGGTGCACAACTTTATCTGTAATATTAATATGTTAGTGTTCCTTGTCTAATATAAAAGGTGTTAATGTTCACTGATAATAAGAACTGTGAGGTTCTTACCTGAAAATAAAGTTGTCATGCTCTCTAGCTGTTCTCAGGGTAGCACTAGAGTGTTTAAATGACCTGTAAGTTTCCTTAATGCTGCAGACTATTTTGTAAAACAGACTCCTGATTTTCCAGACAAAAGAAAGTGGTTTGGAGAAATTACTGCTTTAAGTTTTTATAGCTGAAGACATTAATTATTTTATTGTTGGCTTTAAGTCAAGACACTGTTTTGCCTATGCAAACACATTGTAATATCTTTTAATTCCATTGCAATAACTAAGGTGTATATGAACTAAACATCATTGATAGGCACAAGAAAAAGGGGAAAACTGCTATACATCTATATAATAGAAAAGAAGCTACTTAATTTTAAATAAGAGACTTTTTTAAAATTAAAATATTTGTTAAAACTGTCACGCTCCAATCTTGATCAAGCACATTTCAGAAGTACAAATCTAGGTAATCTGTAAACTGCTTGAAAGTATCAAGTGAGAAGGATAAAACTACTTTATTAGTTCTCAGATAGCTAAGTAAAAAAAAGTTTAGAAAATTTCTACTGGTACTCAGTCAAAACTGGCAGTAAATACAGCAAGTATTATTGAAAGTATTCAGGCTCAACAACTAAAACAATATTACACCAAGGAACACAAGGAAGAAGTTAAACATAGCCAGCCACTTACACACACACAATCTCTTTGATGACCGAGCCAGTACTTAGCACTTCATTTATGATAAGCAGCGTATAATCTTGATGCATAATGGCTTAGCCTGTTATTTCTCTAAGTCTTCTCCTCTCACAAGTTTTACACAACCATGAAGCAGTGTTGTGGAGATCATGCTGGCAGCAATACAAAGATCTCACTGATGTGAAAGGCAAAGCCTTTGTTATAAGCTGGATGGTCAGACTGCCAAGTAATGCTGTTTGCTAATGCTATGTATTACCAAATACTGTTCCTCTGTGCATAATCTTTAATGCTAATACTGTGTTTGATGGAACAATATGTAATAATAATAGAGAATATTTTAATAAATTGATAGGTATGCTCTATCCCAAGAGAGATATGTAATGTGTAATTTCTACTGAAACGTAATTCCCAGTTTACTATATTCAGTGCTAGAGATATGAAATAAATAGAACTGCTAGAACCTATCACATCAAAACAATTTTCAAATCAGGTGGGGTTCAGATCTCTGCTTGGGAACATATTGGTAGAAATCATCCTAGGGATGTGTGACAGTGCATTGCTCTTCTTTTAACTTTAGTCTAGCTCAGAAGAGGTTACACATTACGAAGCTGCTGGAGATCAGCCACACATCATAGTAGGGTTTGGGTTGGAAGGACCCATCAAGTTCCAGCTCCTCTGCCATGGGCAGGGACACCTTCCACTAGACCAGTTTTCTTCATCTCCTTTCACCCATCCTTAATGCCCCCACAGGGCACAAGTCCCACTGGCTTTGCCACGCTTGTCCCCACAGGTCCAGTGCCCTGCCAGGGTGGACACTGGAGCAGTGGGCCCCACTGAGGAGCAGGGGTCATGGTGCAGACCATGGGGGGAAATTTTCCTTGGGGGGAAATCACATCATTGGCTGGGTTCTGGTTGGTGAATTTATGCGGATATAAAAGTGTGAAGCACTCATGACCTGTCGTCCATCTTGGGATCCACTGAGGCAGGACCCTCTGGAGCCCAAAGTGTGCACCTGAAGGCCTTTCGAACAAATACCACCTTTTTTCCTTTACTCCTGTCTAGTCTCTGTTTCTAGACAGCCATTTAAGACATCAATAGAAAATAAAAAGCTGTAGACCTTAATGCTTGGTTGAGGAGGATTTTCTAAAGTCTTATTCTCACAGATGTGATACCAGCACTTTGGAAACATCCCAATAAATTAAAAGTTTTTCAAGCTTGGGTGAAGTACTAATTCAGGAAACAAGCCATGAGAGGGAGGTATTTAAGGCAACATTTATAAATCTACAGTGCTGCCAACTGGGCACATTTAGAAAGCACTAATCCATTAACCTTCTTGTTACAATAGTGATGTTTGTTTAAGAGATACTGCCATGCTCCAGTGAAACACACCAGACACATTCAGTAATGGCATAGTTTTGAAATTTCAATTTCATGCAAAAGAAAGTTCAGGCATTGCTTTTCTCCTTCAGGCAAGAGTGGAAATTCCTGGTGGAAGTAAGGAATTGCCCAGGGATACTTCCCTTCATGAATGCTGTGAGCATATGAAGTCCAAACACGACCTTCAAAAAACCTCCCGAAGGAACTGCATTTAGTCTACAAGATGGTTGCTATTCCTTCTGCAGGTTCTGCAGAAGATTGCCAGAGATTTTCTGATATTAACCTTAAGTACAGCTTACAGGTACTGGAAAAAAATGTTAAAAGTATTTTTCACATTTTTCATGAGGACTGTTGTGGTTTATACTGACTCCAATTTCAATTATCCATTTTCAATAGTGCATACAGCAAGGGAGTAAGGATGCAAGAGGGTAACCATTGTTATTGTAGAAGAGATTTTTCTGCCAGCTTTCAGAAGTATATAGGCATATTTTTCACCTTCAAATACCATCACAAAGGAGAAAGACTAAGTTTCCTGAATCTCCTGTTAAAATTGCCAGTGCAAACCCAACATTTGTGTATGAGGATGAACTGAGTATTGTTATATATCACTGTGCAATTAAGTAACATGTTTGATGTACATTTGGTTTTAAATGTGGTTTTAAATGTAACTGCATCCTTGACAACTTCTGTGAGAATGTGGCCTACCCTTACAGTAAAAAAAAATCAAAACCAACCAACCAAAAAAAACCAAAAAACAACAACAACATAAAAAAAAAAGGTATAAGAAAGAATGGGTACAGCAATGAGAATTTAAAATTAACTAAAATTCAAGAGATTATGCATCACTGACTTCCTGGTTTAACAACAGACATTAGACTTGTGTCCAAAACACCACATCAACTCCATCAGGTGAGAGCTGTCAAAAAAAAATGCATGAGAGGCAACAAGAAAACAGCTAGCTGTCAGACATGTCACCTGAAAAAGAAAGGTCTCATTTATTTACCTACCTACAGTACACTTAAATAACTGCTGGGAAGCATATGAAGCAAGCAAGGCAGAAAAAGCAGAAGCTGGTACAGCAGCCTTACTTAGCTTTGCTGTCAGATCACTAAATCATCAATGGTAATATATTTGTTGAAGTTTGGTATTTCTTTGAAGAACTGCTAGCTACAACACAAAGTTATTATTAAATATCAGCAGAACTCTAAGAACCTTAAGTAGCTAAATAGGTCACGTAAACCAGAGATCAACAAAAACACATTTTCTTTTAAAAGATGGATACTCTTACAAATTCTTTACTTATCTTTATCCAGTTCTCCCCAGTACAGTGAGGACACTTTTAGAATTCAAAAGTAGTCAATGTCTTCATCACATATAACAAAAAAGTTTATAATAGTAAAGTAAGCTCTGGTTCAACTTAACAGCAATTCTCTGGACTTTAAAACACATTGTTCCCCCATGTCGTTTGAGAGATGACAGTGCTCTCTCCTTCCCATCCCCCTCCAGTACGCTCTTTGCCCCTCCCCAGCTTCCCAACCATTGATATAGTAACAGAATTTAACATGTTAGGTAAGTACCAACTGGCAGCCACAGCTAGTTAACAGTTAGAGGAATGCTTCCTTTCATACCTATTTCACCATTCCAGAGTTTGCCAGGAGATGTCTGCTTTAATCAATGGATGAATGAAAGGTGAAAGACAGAATTTCTTTTTCAGACTCCCTAGGGGTCTGGAGTCTGCCTGCCAACACAGCTGTGTTGTCACAAACCTAGGGGAAATGTGCCATCTCCTGGGAGAAAACCTTTTTTCCTGACAACGTGGCTATGAACACACCTTCCTATCTGTCTCTGCTCCTGCGTTTTTGTCAAGACTGGACCAGCTAACCTGAAGGCAAATCACCTGGACACTCAATGTTCCTCACTCAGTTTTTCTTTCCCTAAGTCAGTCTGGCTGAGGACATGGCACATATTTCCCCAGGTCAGAGACAGCAATATCCAAATCCCCATTACCACAGCAAGCTGGGAGCTGCTATACTCCAACGACAGCATCACAACATTTTGTGCCACACAGACACACACAAAGCTGAAAGAGTCATGCCATCATTACCATACTGTACATAGAGGGCCTGAGATGACATTTCTTATTGCTGCCTTCTCCTAACCATTTACAGGGACGGATGTATAAGATTGAGATGGGGAACATAACCTGAACCCACCTAGGGACGTACTCCATCTCCTGCCTCATTCCTGCCAGGGAATGAGAAAATGAGAGAACTCATAACCTCTGGGCAGCTAGCTCTCTCTTTGAAAAGTTGCACTAATTATTCCCCTGTCCGGGAAGGTATGTATATGCAGGACAAAAGAAAGAGAAGGCAACCAAGGGGACACAAAAAGCATTATGAAGCAAGCATGCAACCCTTATACTGTATACTTCATGTCTGAAGGACAATTATGCCTCCAATATGTACTGTCTCACATTGTCCAAGAGCAACTGTTCACAGTTCTCCAAAGCATAAAAATCCCCTGCTTGTATGGTAGCCTTTTCCTTCACTGCAGTGTGTTGCTAACCCTGAGAAGATTTCTTTAGGCACTTTTGTGCCTCACTGGTTCTTGCAGCCTTGAAGTTGTCAGATTGTTTTCAGTTTGATAATATGCAAACATCACAGCTCTCTTTTTCTACATGTTGCATTGTTTTTCATATATCTCAGATTGTCTTCTTTGGCCAAAGAAGAACACTTCTATTTTGGGATTTGTTTTCATACTTTGTAATTGTACACAGACACTTCTTCTGCTCTTTTCTCACAGACAGAGACGGACAGACAGAGAGAGAGGATCCCAGAAGCCAAGCAGGCTGAAGGGATTCTCCTCTCCTTTTCATCTCTCTGTTTCATCTAAATAATCTTATTAAAGCCTTCTGATTTCTGATCACTCAATCTATGAACTTTGTTTGTTCTTGGAGCAGCCCCTGAGAAACAGGGCTGTTCCATCAAATCAACAGCAGTGCACTTAATAATGCAGTTCACTCTTTCAAGCACTAAGATCCGTATAAGATTCTTGATAGTGCTGCAGGCTCCTTACAAAACCTGACCACTCAAAGCTTAAACAGCCCAGTTGCCCATGCATCAATTCCCAGCTCACAAGGTAGCTTGCACAAACTCTATTGCAACCGCAGCTTTTTGGTTCCAAAAGCACTTTGAAAGTTTCATCTACTTAGTGATGAGCTTTCACTGGAACCTTTCACATCAGTCAGTGCAAGAGTTGAAAGACTAGATCCAAGCCAGGATATGCAGTCTTTGGACACATAAGATTGTTTTTAATAGTGCTAACAACTCCATCAGAGATTTTCTTTCATGCAAATGAAAGATGTCAATAAGACAACTGACTAAGTAGGCAGCGGTAGCAATAGTATGAATGTGGTCCAGCAGGAATATTGAAGTAGATAATATTGCATATGTCTCCCTTATAAAAATCCTTTCACACTGGTCATGAAAAAGAGACATAAGAAGTAACTTATATTTCCACATAAAGAACCCAGAAGCTATAGCATGCTAGAAAAGAGAAAGTATTTGTCTCCCCCCAAGCTCTTTCAAGAATAAACATGTTGTATTGGGTTTGCATGGCCCGGTTTTCGGTAGAGGGGGAGCCACAGACATGGCTTCTGTGACAAGCTGCTAGCAGCTTCCACCATGTCTGACAGAGCCAGTCCCTGGTGGCTCCAAAGATAGACATGCTGCTGGTCAAGGCTGGGCCATTTAGAAATGGTTAACACCATTAAAGAGGTAACGCCTCTTTAATAACATATTTAAGAAGAAATCAAAAGTTGTGGCATAGTTTTAATTGTGACTAGAGAAGAACAGAGTGACAACATGTGAGAAGAACAACATGCAGACACCGAGGCCAATGAAAAAGGAGGGGGAGGACATGTGCCAGGCACTGGAGCCAAGACTCCCCTGCAGCCCGTGGTGAAGACCACGCTGAAGCACCTGTGCCCCTGCAGCCCATGGAAATCCACAGGGATGCAGAGATCCACCTGCAGCTTATGGAGTAGCCCCACCTGCCGGAGCAGGTGGATACCTAGAGGAGGCTGTGAGTCCATGGGAGACCCATGGAGAGAGGGGCCCTGCTCCCAGACTGGTGCAGCCTGTCCTTGGAGGACTGCACTCTGTGGAAGAATGACCCACGCTGGAGCAGTTTGAGGGAGAGTGTTGCCTATGGGAGGGACTCCTGCAGCTGTTGCAGGGAGCTGTTGCTTATGAGATGGACTCATGCTGGAAAAGTTCATGGAGAACTATCTCCCATGGGAGGGACCCCACAGTGCAGCAGGAGAACAACTCCTCTCCCTGAACAGCAGGAGAAGCCTCAGGTGATGGAATGACCATAACCCCCCCCTCCCATGCCCTGTCTCCTTGCACCACTGGGGTAGGAGGTAGAGCTGGAAGGAGAGAGGGGTGGAGGGAAGGTGTTTCTAAGGGCTTATTTTACTTGTCATTATCCTGCTCTGGTTTTGTTAGTAATAAATTCACTTCATAACTCTTAAGTTGAGCCTGTTTTGCCCACAATGGCATTTGATGAGTGATCTCTCCTCGCCCTTATCTCAACGCATGAACACTTCATTACATTTTCTCTCCTCTGTCCAGCTGCAGAAGGCAGTAAGTGAGCAGCTTTGTGAGTGCCTGGCATCTGTCCAGCATCAACCCATGACACACATATACAGTCATATAGATTGGGTTTCTTGTCCTCATGGAGAAGAACAGACTTAGGTTAACATGTTAACTCAGTGCTGTACTCCAAACTTACTTCTAAGACCAGTTCTTAAGAAAGGAAGTTCAAAATCATCAACTCCCAAAGAAGCACCTCTAGGTGAAATGCCAGTTGTCTGTTGTTTGTGGCATAATTACTGAAATTATTTAAACAAGTTGAAATAGGATGACAATCCAAGCCTGGAAGCTACCAGATAACAAGACTGCTGGTATTGCATGATTCATTTCAGTGAGGAAAGTTAGGTATGCCACTGATACAAAAATGTAATTTACAGCTCCTGCACTGTAGAAGGGACAAACAAAAGCAGTAAGTTTCTTGGGAAAGAAGAGTTTGCTCTTCACGCTTTCCTGGAAGTCTGAATGGCCATATGCATGTAAAAAATACCATTGTGAACATGTCTGTCTGTACCCAGCATACAAAGCCTCACTGCATGGATTCTCAGGCACAACAGGCTACCCAAAATGTCATTGTTTCTCATCTCAAATCCTATCTGACTTCAAAACACACATTGTGATTTTCAGAGGTGCTGAAAATCTAAAGCAACTAGATATAGTTAATGTAGCTATAAAGAATTGCTAAGGAAAGCATCACTGCCATAGCCTACATATAATAGCATGGTCTTAGCAAAACATGAAGTCCCAGCTCTAACATGGAGCTTTATACTTTTTAGAGAATTATAGAATGGTTTGGGTTGGAAGGGACCTTAAAGATGGCCTTGTCCCAACTCCCCTGCTGCGGACAAGGACACCTTCCACTAGACCAGGCTGTGCTAAGTCTTGTCCAACTTGGCCTTGAACACTTCCACAAGTGGGGCACATATCCTTGTGCAGTAGCAGCCAGTCTGATCCATCACATACTGGACATCCAGAGTTTTGGGATGCATACAGTATTCAGAAGCCAGGGTGTAAGTTTTGTAACTGTAGCTATTCTCTGCACCAGCTTCCCACTTGGATGCATTTATTTTGTAGAATGCCTCACTTCTGCTTAAATTAAAGCATATCCAAAGTAAGCTACCCTAAGAGTCCAAAAATGTTACTTCTACTTTCACCCCTTAATTTGATGCCACTAATACTGTTCAGACAAGCCCTTAGATAAGTATGGTACTTTGCTTCCTTGGTCAATACACAAACCTATTGTAGCAGGCTTTTAGACATGGACAGAAATCTATATTTCTGAATAAATTCTCATTCTAATTTCAGCTACCAAATTGCACTCGCATGGAATGAATAACTGTTACTTAAGAAAAGTCAAGTCTTGTTCATACCCAATCTCTGGAAGTTAAAAGAGAACTCAAACCTAAAGCAAGCCAGCCAAGCAAAGCAATTTCTTTTTTTCCCTTCTCCCTCCATCAGACTAGATTTTAATTGGCTGCCCTGAAAAATAAGCATTTGACGTATAAAAATAAATGCTAAAACCTGCAACATATAAAATACCATATTTAAGAAGTGTAACAAGCTTTGTACCACAAGATAAATGGCCTATCAGGATGCATCAGAATGGAACAGTGGGGACACCATGTGGCCACTTAGATTCTTTACACTTCAATGTTCACATTCTTACTCCATTTTTCAACTTCTGCAAATTACATGCAAAGTCGCATAACATGAGAGGGCCTGAAGGCAATAGAATTTATTCAGTTAACTTTCCACCTACCACTCTATCTCTACAGTTGCTCTGCTCTCTCAGTTTTCAAGATTTGTTCTTCTTAGATATTTTCTTAGCTTCCAAGCCGAAAAGAAAAAAAAATTAAGGAGCTTGAGCCCCTTAGGTGACAACACCAACCAACCCCTGGCAGACATGCATAGAGGAAAAAAGCAAAATTCTAATTTAATTTATTTAGATTTACAACAGTGTTCATAAAAGGCATGTACTTCTTAGATTTAAGCATTCTGCCAACAGGAAAAATACTATCAGATGAAATACATTTGCAAATCACCTGCTAATACTGTAAGATAAGCAACCACAAGAAAACAAAAGGCCACTAACTCTTGTAAATCTGAACACAGTTCCTTTCACCCCTTTCCTCCCAAGGAAGGAACAGTTTCATGATAGATATATGTGCAGATTATGAGATTGAGCTCTCCTTGCAGACAATTCACTACCCAAAACTTCCTCTGTTTTCATATTTACACAACAGACTTCAGCTACATAACCTGAAGAAAAGGTCCCTGAGTCAGTTCACAGGACAGCTGTGGCTTCACCAGTCAAGGTCATAGCAACACACGCACTTCTGATCACATCAACTTTACCACTATTAAAAAAAAATAAAAAAAAAAAAAAGGCAAATTAACTTCAAGGACAATTAATTTCTAAGTTTTGTAAGTGAATATTTTCTCACTGCAGGAAAGAAGAAGATTTTGGTTTAAATTTACAATTTTGAGCAATTAATCATTTCTATTAGAATGCCTACAAAGGCTGGGAATACCCAGTGCCAAAACCCAGAGCATATGTGCAAGTGTTCCCATGAAGAGATTCTGCAGCTTGCATGGTCCACAAATTGAGTCAATTTATTGTGGCATTCCAGATGGGAATGTAGCAATCTAGGACTTGCCTCAAGTACTTTGCAGCTGTATAATCCATTTACAAGATCTGTTCTCATACGCATCTTCTTTAGAGCAAAACACACATCCCTCCAAGCATGACTTTCATGTTTTCCATCAGGAAGAGACCTTGTTATTTGCCAGTCATAGGAGGTGTCAGCTCAAACAAGATCCTGCAGAAGAAAGCACACTCCACACCTCAGGCAGTTCACTGGCACTACAAATCAAAATTCACCCAGCACACTGAGGTGATATAGCATTTCTGAGCTCCAAACACCATTGCCCACTAAACCAAACCCTTAAAATAATCATATTTAAGCTAAAACCAAAGCAGTCTAGGTTATCCCCAGTGTTGAAGTTTGCTTAAACTGTGCTTACACTGCACAGGTAAAGGTTGTACAGATGTTACAGTCAAGTAAAAATAATGTTCTCCACTACCTGTGCAAAACAAGAGCTCATAATGATACAAATGATCAATTCAGCTTAAATCTGCTCCGACAAAATACACCTCTCAGCTTCTCTCACACTTGTCATCTACAGCAATATGATTCATCTTGAAAGCATTTTTCATGCATGCTCTTACTAAAGATTTTTTTTTTACATCTAAATATTCACACACAAAACACTTTTGACAAAGATTTACCTGTGAGCTGAACCTGAGTGTGGTCAGACCCACTATAAAGAAGGCTCCTCTGGAGTGTACATGTACCTGCAGCCATGACTGCCCAGCCTCTGCCTGGTTAACATTCCCATAAAACACTACTACAAATATTACTTGCAAGCTATTCTACCAATCTCATTCTATTAAGGAAAAAAAAAAAGGCACATAGGTTTTGTCAGTAGTATTACTTACGATACATCTGGTAAAGAAAAAAAAACCTGGAAGCACCAGGGATGATCAGAACACATTGAAGTGCCCTGCTGCAGAACAAGGTAGAACTTAAGTCTTAAAGGAGTCAAGAAGGGACTGTTTGGGCATGCTCTGCTTTATTCCCAAAATCCACAGGGACTTCTGCTCTACTGCCTTCACATTCTGCATGCAGACCTGCCTTCCCACACCATGCGTCTGTAGCAATTATTAGACCCAAGAATGTGTTGATATTAGACACTCACCCCAAGGCATCAGGCTGTGCACTTCCTCCAGATTGTACAAGGAGACAACTGAGAAACACCTGTGCTAAATAATACCAGACTAATCCACTATTAAAAGTCACAGTTTGTGCTCCAGTCTGCAAAGGTTTCTGCTGAAGAAAGGTGCTGAGCTGCCAGTGAATCATCACTGAGACAGATAATCTGAGACCAAGACAGCTTAATAAACAACTCTGAAAGGATTTTACAGAACCCATGTCTCATGTCACGCTTGTATAAGCTGTTTACAACAAGGGGCTGAGAAAGGAATCCTCAGGGAGCCACACAAGGGGGCATATTCTTCTGAGAAGAGTTATGTGATTTTTGGAATGAAGTAATCTGATGTAAAGATGAATGAGACAATAAACAGTTTTTAGAGAGGGCAACGATAACACTGGATTCAGAAACTAAGCACAGCAGGTAGCAAGCTTACAGAGGGGTGTTGAAAAGATTCGCACAATTTGCCAAAAGCTGATACACTTAATCCCTCAGAAAAGGAAGATTGAACTGTTACCATCACTCTCGAGTGTAATACCAGATTTCATGCAAACATAAACCCTCCCCATGACTTCATCTGGCACATGACTTATATTACTCTTCAATAATTAAGGCAAATTCTCAGGACTATACCATGCATTATATCACTATAAATCCACTGGAAAGCATCTCCCTTAGCCATGGAAAGAAATCCATACTTGTTAGCATGACACTGCAGTAGAGATTACTGTCCAACTACTTTTGTGCAATATTATCAGAAATGACAAGCCCATCTCTCAAGATTCACCCCATTCTTACTGCAGTAAGGGAAATGGGTCAGCCAAATGTGGATTGTAATGGGTGAAATAATATTTTAAAATACAGCAGATTAAAAATTAACCCCATTCTTAAAGTTAAGTGCAGTTCTCTTCAAGTGAAACTTGAGATAAAACACTGTGGAACAACTTGTTCCCTTGATCCCTAGGTTAAATCTATACCACATATATGAAGTGGGGATACCAGCTTTTAAGTGCTTTCAATTTTTTCTCAGATGAAGTCTGTTTCAGGCAGAGAATCATAGGAATAATAGTTAATAAAAAAATTAAACCAAACATACCAGCCAGGAGTTACTGTAGCCATTTCTATGAATTATATACAACTGCCTTAAAAAAAAAATACAAGCTGATAAGTTGGAGATGATGATTTTTAAGACTGATAGTCCTTTTTGGTGTTTATACACACTGTGTTTGCCATACTCAATAAAGAAAATATGTCCACGGTCAGCATGAGGATGCTTCTAAAACAAACAAGTCAACAACAAGAAAGCTAGCTCAATCGTTTTGCAGCTTCTGGTAATAAGTGCTGTATATTCATATAAACCTTATGACCAAAACTTTTGAACACCAAACTGCTCTGCAGCGAGAAGGCAAGCATCTTTCCTGCAACTGAATGACCAATGTTCATAAGAGATATATTTTGTATCATACAAACATTCCCTCTCACAGGATATAAATAATAGCACATGTTCTATTACACCAAAGCCAAGCAGGATTGCCAAGTATTAACATCAGGTACACAAAACACTCTTACTCTCCTCCAACTTTTACCTCACTCCCCAGTCTCTCTGGGTCTTTTCTAATTACCCATCCATGTAACATTCACAATTTCCAAAGCAGGGACAAAAAAGCAGAATTAAAATTATTAGTTCAACATGAAAACATCAAAACACATAAACACAGGCCAGCCTAAGGCCATTGTTTTTTAAACTCCTAATAATATTATGACTGATTCACAGAAGTGTGTTTTAAAACATTCATGGTAGTCATCTGTCACCTAAAACAAGCCTTTCTCATTCCTTCCTGCTGCCTGATGTCATCTCTCCCTTAATCATGCCCTTATTTATACAAGTTGGTGTTTAAAACAAAGACCTCACAAGAAAAGTTCAAGTGAATTAGAAATGACAAAATCAGATCTACAAGATCATCCATGTGAATCTATGCAGTATAACTCCCAGGTGTCATTCCAGCAAGTCTGTGCCTCCACATAGGCAAATCAAACTGCAGGAACAAAGGCATAAGACTCTGGAGCAGCTATCATTTGACAATTCATTTAAATTTGTGAGCTGTGCATCAACTTATGAGGAACGACTTGCACGAAAAAGACAATTCATATAAGCTGAAGCAAACAAAATCATGCCTTTACTTTTTATACAGATCACCATGTACATGCTATATAGCACAATTTAATTTGATTAAAAAATAAAAATTGCCACATAGCAAGACAAATTCCAGAATAACTCCTTTCTTTATTAAATCCTCAGTACGAGATGAAATGTCCTTTCTCCTTTGTGTTTTTTAAACTCTCTCATATGCTTTAAAACGTGACTAATGAGGGGTAGCTGATTGTCCCGCTGTTCGCCTACAGCCAGCAAACACTGTCTGCCCCTCTCCCGTGCCAGTCAGCGGCTGTTTCGGACTGCCGCCCCTCGTCCAGCGATGGACAGAAATAGTCCTACAAAGATGTCACTTGGGACAGCTGTACGTTCACACTGCGGGTTGCAGAAACCGGTTTTCTTTTGCACTAAGCACCAGCTATATTTGGGAGTGTCAGCAGCACGAGAGCCCTCCGCGACCTCTGCTGCTCCGGCTCCCCGGGCCCCCCTGGCCAGCAGGGCCGGGCACAAGGTTCGGCGTTATCACGCCGGGTGCTGGGCACGTCTGTTCCCGCGGAGGCCGCGCCCCGGGCTCCCCGCCGGCTCAGCCGAGCGCCCCATCTCCCGCAGCCCCGCTCCCGGGGCCACCTGCCGCTGGCAGACGACCAGGGCCAGCCCCTCTCACCTGCGCTCGCCGCAGCGCCGCCATCCCGCAGGCACAGACGGACAGACTCCAGCCCCGGGCCGCTTCACAGCGC
>VZTN01018521.1:0-21472 GCA_013400515.1 Erpornis zantholeuca
TTCAGGGTAAAGTGACAGCCATAAATCTTCATATTGGTAAAATTCCTGAAATGTAGTTGCTACATGCACTTTATTGTATATTCTGTACTTTAGCCTGCTACCCGCTGCTGACATTGAAAGCATTTGGAAGAAGGAGGCAAGAGAAAGGGTTGGGTGGACTTTTTACATTTTTAAAGTGAAAGAACGTTTAATATATTCATGTCATTATAGTATATGACATCATTTCATGGTCACTTATGTAAGGTAGTAAAATAACTGTTCCCAACTGCTTCTCTATTGTGAAGTAGCACAAACTGTTAGGATAACTCTGTGAAACAGGTTTGAAAAAAATTGCTATCAAAAAATGGGTTTAAATTGTGTAGAAAGAACAGCATATTTGAGATTAAGGTCAATGCAAAATTTAATTTTCTCTCTTTAAAATACTGAAAGCAGAGAAGTTCTGAATTCACTTGACAAATGAAACAATTAGGAAAGTATGAATTGAGCAAAACCTGTCCCTGATTTGCATATTATATGTCAGGATAGAGGCAAATTAGTACCTTATCAATAAGATGCTGGTTATAAAGGTTATATAAGATACATAAGGTCATGCCATCTTTCAGAAACTTTTGAAATACACTGGGATTTTGAAAAATAATAGTAGTTGCTGAGCCGCCCTCAGAAGCACCACTTTCATAAAAAAATGTGGATAAATCTTGTTTACCTGCAGAACTGTAATTTGTCAACTTAATATTTATCTGTCATTTTATGTAGGCACAGCAGCATGCTTCCTCCAATATTTTATCTGTAACCATCACGAAACAAGCTGGTTTTCATTTTCAAAGCAGCATTTTCATCGTGTCCATAACCAGAATGTACCCTATTTTCAATTGGTATGTCAGAGACATTGTTATAAATACCCTTTATGCTCCTTGAAAAGTTTTTCTTTAATAGTGTTTGTTTCCTATCAGAGCAATGGATAGGATGGTTCTACATTAGCACTTCTGGGATTTATGCTGTATTTTACACTACAACTGTTAAAAATTACTCACACAAGCACCTGCACGTGTGGAAGAAGAATTATCCTAGACCAGTAATAGTTCCAAAACCTGTTATTTTGCTGCTAGGAACCAGGATTTCAATGCAGCATTACAGCTGCTAATGGATATTCAGGGCACTTCCGGATGGAGTCTTGATTAGTAGATGACAGATTAACAGAAGAGCTGTGTTTTATGGTTAGGGAGGTTAAACAAAACTCATGTTGCCTTTTGGATGGAGAGGAAGTAGGATCATTCAGAGACTTCACAGGAAGTCACGGGAGGAGAATGCCATGGTGATTGATGGAGGTGGTCCATTATCAAGCACTTTGAGAAAACTTTTATTTCCTCTAAGTAAATCACATAGCTTGTGCAGGGCACAAGTAGAGAATTAATTTTGTTGCCTTTTGCTGGAAATATGTCAAATGGTATTCAAGCCAAAATTTAGGAAGGGAAATTGCATAGTGTGTTTAAGCCAATTGTGTGGTTGATGTTAAATCACTGCTTTGAATTTAGCAGCTTTTATTGTTTGGTAAATTATGTTTTGTTGAAAATCCTCTTTTTATGTAAAGGTCATTTAGATTTCTATGTCCAGACACATAAAATAGACCAATAGAAGTTGAAAACTTTTCCTGTAAACTTAATGTGTAAATAGGTTAATTATTTTCGTCTAACTTAAAATATTGAAATTTTATTTTATTCATGTAAAACGCTATTCATGTAGTACTTAAGGAAATACATTCTCTCAGTTGCTATTAGCATTTTAGTCTGGTCTTTCCCCTAGGTAAGGAAATCCAAGCTTAGAGAATAATAATTTTGTATGTGCCGCATATTGAGAAAGTGTACTTTTGGCTGGGGAAGCTGTGAAGGAGTTCAGATTAAAAAAATATCTTTGATGAATCCTTCCAAACAAGAATGGTATATGTGGCCACCCAAGGGCTTTATGGACTGCTGAGTCCCCAGGGAATGCAGCCCTTGATTGGTAAAGATAGGACTTGTTCTGCTGGATGGCCCTGGAGATCAGGATTGAGATTTTCAGCTTGAATAAATGTGGGCTGAAATCTACCAAGAGCATAAGATAATACCCATGAGGGAATGTGAAACAGAACTGTTCTAGTTGCAGAAAGGCTACTGAGTGTTTCTGAGCAGCCACATTTTGCACACGCTTGAACCTTTGTATTAATTCTAGGTGTGCCTCTATATGGCAGGCAAATCCATATGGTGCATGTCTGAATCACCATAGAGGGCACCTTGTCTGTGAGTAAAGGATCAGGTTTTAAGCCATGTGCAATCTGGAGAGAAGCTTTCTGCAGGCAATTATTTTAGTCTATCATCTTAATGAAATAGTAATTTAAGTATGATTCAAAGCTTCCCATCACTCTAGAAGAACAGATGGGGAAGACATTCCTCAGGAAGTCCTCTAAAAATATTCACATCAGACTTATTCAGGTTTATTTTGTGCCAGGTGTTTCTTTGTGCAAGAAACCGATACTCCTGGCACTCTTGAATAATCAGGATTTAAACATCTTTTAGACTATGGAATAGCTTGTAATCTGTGAGACAAAAGAGAGATCAAGTTTAGCTCCTTTTATCTGAAACTGAGTTTCTGTGACCTCCATGTCTTGTGGCAGATAGCTGGAAATCCTAATGCAGTTGGCTTCTTTATACACCAAAGTGTGTTATCAGCTGAATTATGCAAAATTAATTTTTGCCAACCTGTGTTGGCTACACAGGTGAGCTGTGTAAGCATCCAATGTAAGCCAGAATCCAGGGGTTAAAGGGTGTCACTGTTCCCTTAAAGCCTGCCAGCCAACCCAAAGGTGCCAAAATTCAGGTCTACACTGCTTCTATAAAAAATTCCCTGCATGGTTTCCTGACTCATGTAATACAGATTGTGCTCTGCAAGTCTCAATTGCCAGCAAGCTCCTTTAAAATTTCAGTCTAATAAAAGTGAATAGAAGTAAATAACCTGAAGTTCAAGGACCTCAGAAGCCAATACAGATTTTTTCCTTGCATATATATAATTACTTGAAGATAATTTTGGAATAGATCACAGTTGTTTGTCAAAGAACCTACAGCAAAAATCTGTGGTAAGATTTCCTAAGAGAAAGAGATGCAGGAAGACAGGTTGTCCTGGCCATTTCCTGTCCCAGTACCAAGTTCCCATCTTTTGATTACTTAGCATTTTGCTCCAAGTTTTTATGACAGAGATTATACTGAGACATTAACAGCCTGTTAACTGATCTGGGTTTCTGCCTCAGAAAGAGATGTGTGTTAGAAAAATGTCAAAATTGGAAGATCTAATTTGCTTTTCCTCCTTGTAACTTCAGGTTGGATGTAAAGCCAATTCTTAATCTCAGTCAGATGCAGCAAAAGCTTTTATCCTCATATACATAGACAGCATCATTCAGGCTGGAGAATTTCACTGCATCCTGTATTACCCAAAGCCAGATTCCAGGTAAAAATCCCTGGGTTTCTGTTCCTAGGAAGTTCCGCTTATGGAAGCACATTTATACTGAATTCAGTTTGCAGCATGTTGCTTAGTTTTATTTTTCTCTCCTTTATTTCTTTCCCTATTCTCTAATACAGTTTACCCATTACTTTATATTTGTTTTTTCTTGCCTATTTTACTTTTTAATTTTCCCCTGTCTTTCCTATTCTCCATATTTTCACAGCTTTGAGAAGTAAATGCTTCTGTCTTGGTGCTATTCTTTTGTCTGTTGTCTTTTGCTTCTTGTCCAAATATTTTTGTTGTTTATTTGCTCAGCCTTCTCTGGTGATTCCGCTTTGCTAGCTTTAAACTACATGGTCTAAATGATTCTTTTTCAAAGGAATTAGTTAGCCTGGTAATAGTACATAGTACATATTCAGCTGTACTCTTTTGTCTCTCATGGCCTGTTCTTACCTCTAGTAACAAATAACATTATCATATATTAATTGCTAAAGCATCATTAGAAATAGCTAAAAAACCAATATTCTTGTATTTTGCATGGAGAAACACAGATAAAAGGAGAGACTGCTCATGACACAGGATTTTTAAGTGATAATTTCCTGTGTTTTCCCTTCTAAGTTTCCTCCCTGTAAACGTGGTGCCTTTGAAAATTTTGCTTTATTGCCATGATTTGCCTGGAGCAGAGTGTAAATAATGGAGTGAAAATACCTGCAATTGCTCCATAAATTGTTCTGAGTTGCCTGATCCCAAATGAACATCATTGCTGGTGGGGTGTTGAGAGAGTTAAGAAGATGCCAGGAACTTCGCTGACATCAGGCAGGACACTGATAGCCACAGAGCTGGTCTTCCCTTGCTGGAGTAGGAAAGCCCTTTGTAAAATAAACGTGAGAATAGGTGGTTTTCATGAGCCTGTCATGGGCCTACATGGCATAACAAAGGTTTTTACACTTTATGAAAGGTGCTTTTAAGACTTCAGTGAGGGATACGGAGGTCGGAAACAGCCAACCCAAAACTACAGTGAGCTGTGGGAGTCCCCTGCCCGTCCCTGCTCATCAGCAATTCCTAGAGGTTTGACTGTGTGTTTATTTTCAGTTCCAAGACCCACAGTGCCGCCTTGCTCACGTGCAAAAGCTTGGAGTATTTCAGGGTGTCCCTTCACAGGGAGTGAGGGGGTTGCAAAGTGGCCTTTTTTCTGGTGCAGTCCCTGGTTCTAGTCTGTTCTATCAGTACAAAATGCTGAATGAAAATGAATTTAAAAGAAGCTTTTGAAGAGGCCTCTATTACATAGTGATAGTTGACTCCTCTCTGTTGTGTTTGACCCTATTTGACACCTAACAGTTACTGGCACTTTTAAAATTTAAGTGACTTTGGCTTTTTAACTTTAAATGCTTTCTCCCGATTAATATGACCAGGTCTTGAAATGAAGCCAGCTTATCCCAGTTGATGGTCCTCTGTGTAACCCTCCTGACCAAATTTCCACAAAGGCTTTTGGAGGGGAGCAAAGAAAGGAATTTAACTTCTCTTTTTTAGTCTTTTAAAAACTGACTTCCCTGTAGAGATGCCTTTAATTTCAGGAGGTATGCAGCATAAATCCTATGTGTTCTATTGCTTGATGAAGTGAACAGGTTTTCTGTCCCTGAGATGAAGTGTTAACAGTAAAACAAGCCGCCTTTTGTTGCTATATTTTCATTTTGTGTTACTAAAGATTCCAATTGACTCAAGTCATTAAAACAGTAGAATTACCTGGTAACCAACAACACGGGTTTGAAGTCCGTGATAAGAAAGTGACAGAATGTTTTCTACAAATAAATATAAAGAAAATAACAAATGCAAAAGACTCTTTAAATTTTCCAACTTTTCTATCCATCTGATTCTCTCTACAGCCTATAGAACCTGGAGAATTATTCCACACCTTCCCTTTATGGTAGGTCTTCATGCCCACACCCAGCCTAACTTCCTTAGGCTGCATAGTGACTTCTTAAAATGTGACTCATGTCCATATTCATCACCAATGCTGCTTTTAAACTTCTCTTGAGCAGCAACACTTTATCCTCCACTACTTTGCAGTTCTTATCATTTCTGTTTAATAGAAGGAGACACCTGGGGGTAGAGCTATAAACAGATTTTCCACCGTGGTTTCCATGTCCTGCCTCCCTCCATCTTCAAAAAAGAGGCTTCCAACTTGAATGATATTTTAGTATCAAAATCCATTTACTGTTAGATTCTGTTAGGTTCCTCATCTATCAAACTCCCCATATGTAGAAAATTTTGAACATCTTTTGCACCCGTTTTGCTATATTAATGAGAAAATGTTACAAAAGATAACCAGTAGCAATAGAAGCTCTTGTATGGAAAATGTTATCTAAAATAGAAATACAAATTTTTTATTAGTCACTGCTCCTGGCAGTAAGCAGCTGATTTGTTCCTCGTGCAAGGAATTTTCAGTGTGATTTGCTTGGGCAATTATAAGGTGCACCTGAAGACAATCCAAGTATTAGCACTTCAAATTGCCACACACCTGGAGGTCTTGCATATTGCACAAACTACTCAGGCTATAGGAAAATCCTTAGAAGATTGAAAGTAAAATCTTATGTGGATGCGAATTTTGTCAAAAGATGATCTCAGTATTCATGTGAAACTTCATCATCCTGGCTTATGATTTGAATTATGATATGTTCTGAATGCAAAAATGGTGACTCTTTAGATTTACTTACATGTGACATGTTTGTTTCCTTCGTTTTGACAGCTAGCCCTACATATTAGCTTGTAAATAATTTTTAAAAATATATATTACTTCTTTCACATAACTTCTTTAGGATCTGCTTAATGATAAGTATAAGGCAGGTTCAGATGGTTTGGATATAAGTTCACTTCTGAATAATCATGTCCTTAATTGCTTTGCTAAATTGAGCAATGGCTTCCAGTCAGCAATAGCATGTAAGCATGTCTCTGCTTAACTTCATGCTCAGATGTTTTTTGAGTAGGGATATTTTGACTGTGGGCCTCCCATCCCCCTAGGAGCTGACTGATCCAGAAGGAGGAGGTAGTATGAAGAATTGCTTTTCAGAACACAACCAGGGACTGTTTTCTGGCATTACTGTCGCAGAATTTCTTTCTGAGCTTCACAGGTACAGGCTGGTCCATTTCCAAATCAGCACCCTTCTGAGTGCCCAGGTCTCATTTGTTTCATTTGTAGCTCTGGCTTTGTTATTCTGAGGGCTGGTTTTAGTTTGTCCCAGAAGTGCATCCATATGGGGCATTGTTCTAAAACTAGAAATACACCATAGTTTATCACATTACATTTATCATGATAAAATCTTTCCTTTTTGAGCTTCTGCATTTTTCACTTTGACTAATTAAGGGAAGATGGTTTAACTACTAGCATGTAAAGAAGTTTGGTTTCTTTATTGCATGAGTGTTTAGTTAGTGCAGTCTCTGCCATTCTTACAAGGGAAGAACAGTTGGGAAGAATTTTAAGACTTTGATAGTGAAGGTCATTGAATGGGCTCATTTTCAGTGTTTCCTTAGAAATAGGTCTTAAAAAATAGCAGTAAGTTTTTCCCCTTATGTGGAACAATTTAAAATGTGGTGTAGAGGATCTTGTGAAATAAGAGAATACTGAGGGCTTTTTCGTATTTATCATAGTTCTTTTCATTGATATTAAAAAATCAGGGACAAAATGTTTTTTTCTGTTACTTCTTAAAACTCTTTTCCATCTCCCTAGGTATTTTGGAAGGTGTGTGCAGGAGCCTGGGAGTGTCATGAGTTACAGAAGATGAATTAAATACAGGGGTGACTTGGCAAAGTCTGTTAAAGAATTCTGTAGCTGCACCAGTAAGAAGAGATAAGGGGGAAAATGGGGCTTTTATAAAAGCAGCTGTCATTTTGTGGGGGCAAGACTGCTGGAATTGGTGATGGTGAGAAAGGCCCCAGGTGTGCTGGATTCCCAGGTGGTTCATGTAGGAGAAGGTGGGAATCAGCAGCTGTGGAAGAATGGTAGGAGAATCACAAAGTCACAGAATCAACTAGATTCGAAAAGACCTTTGAGTCCAACCTATGGCCTAACCACCACCATGTCAACCAGACTTTGGCACTGGCTGCCACATCCACTCTTTCTTAAACATCTCCAGGGATGGTGACTCCATCACCTCCCTGGGCAGCCATTCCAATGCCCAATTACTCTTTCTGTGAAGAACTTCTTCCTAATATCCAGCCTAAACTTCCCCATGTGCAGCTTGAGACTGTGTCCTATTGTTGTGTTGCTGGTTGCCTGGGAGAAGAGACCACCCCCCACCTGGCTACACCCTCCTGTCAGGCAGTTGTAGTGAGTGATAAGGTCTCCCCCGAGCCTCCTTTTCTCCAGGCTGAGCCCCTCCAGCTCCCTCAGCCACTCCTCATAGGACTTTTGTTCCAGACCCTTCACCAGCCTTGTTGGCATTCTCTGGACATGTTTGAGCACCTCAGCATCCTTCCCAAATTGGGGCACCCAGACACTGGACACAGACACTGGACACAGTACTCAAGGTGCAGCCTAACCAGTGCTGAGTACCGGGGAAGAATGACTTCCTTAGTTCTCCTGGCCACTATTCCTGATACAGGCCAGGTGCCATTGACGTTCTTGGCCACCTGGGCACACTGCTGGCTCATGTTCAGTCAGCACCCCCAGGTCCCTTTCTGCCTGGCCACTTGTCCAGCCATTCTGTTCCCAGCCTGTAGTGCTGCAGGGGGTTATGGTGGCTAAAGTGCAGGACCCAGCATCTGGTCTTGTTGAACCTCATCCTGGGATTCGACCCGTCTATCCATCCTGTCCAGGTGCCTCTGCAGAGCCCTTCTACTCTCCAGCAGATCAACACTTGTACCCAACTTGGTGTTGTCTTCAAATTTGCTGATGGTGGACTCAATCCCCTTGTCCAGATCATCAGTGAAGATATGAAACAGACTGGGCCCAGCACTGATCCCTGCTAGTGTCTGACTGCCAAGTGGATGCAGCACTGTTCACCAGCATTCTCTGGGCCCAGCTGTCCAGCCAGTTCTTAAACCAAGAGTGTGCACCTGTCCAAGCCATGGGCTGCTACCTTTTCCAGGAGTGTGCCATGGGAAATGGTGCCAAAGGCTTTGCTGAAGTCCTGGTAGACAACATCCACAGCCTCATCCACCAGGAGGGTCAACTGGTCATATAAGGAGATCAGGCTGGTCAGTGAGACCTGCCCCTCCTAAACCCATGCTAGCTGTGTGGGGCTGATATTTAGTGGATCTTAGAGAAATCTAGCAGCAGGCCTGAAAAAGCACTTTCTTCCCAAGAGAAAACTTCTTATTTTCTAAAGAGAACAACCCTGTAAACATTTCATGTTCTTGAACTTTTGTGGTAGAGATTGTAAACATGAAAAGATGTTTTGAAAACAGTATCTTTCCTTGACCAATGGGAATCTTTATCTTGGATTTTGTTTTGGTAACTGTTCAGTTCACAGAGAGTCACATGGACGGTCTTTCAGCAGACACAGCTGGAGAGAGAGAAAAGCTTTTTGCTCTTTGCTTTTGCACCTTTCTTGCTTGCTATGCTTGCATGAAATAATAAACCTAAGCCTTCTGAAGGTTTAAGAATATGGAGTTATTTTTGTTGCTCAGGCTATAACTATAGGGTCTCCTAAGCACCACACTGGCTGGGTCTGATCCCTCAGCCATCCTGTAGGTGCTCTGTGATGGCACTCAATATGATCTATTCCATAACTTTGCCAGGCACCGAGGCAGGCTGACAGGGCTGGAGTTTCCCAGATCTCATTCCAGCCCCTCTTGTGGATGGGTGTCACATTGGCATCTCCAGTCATCTGGGACCTCCCCAGTTAACCAAGACTGATGATAAATGATGGAGAGCAGCTTGGTGAGCAATTCCACTGGTTCCTTCATCACCCTAGGATGGAACCCCTCTGGTCCCATAGACTTGTGAGCATCTAAGTGTCTCAGCAGGTCTCTGACTGCTTCCTCCTGGATAATAGAGGGGCTATTCTGCTCCCTGTCCCCATCTACCAGATCAGGAGGTCAGTTATCCTGAGGATGAGCTGTCTTATTGTTGAAAATTGAGGCAAAGAAGGTCTTAAGAACTTCAGCCTTTTCCTTGTCTTTGGTAACTATATTTTCCCCCACGTCCAATAAAGAATGGAAATTTTCCTTGTCCTTCCTTTTGCCATTAATGTATTTATAAAAACACTTTTTGTTATCCTTCATAGGACTGGCCAGATTAAGTTCCAATCGGGCTTTCACCTCTCTAATTTTCTTCCTACATAACCTAGTGACCTCCTTAAACATTTCCTGAGTTGCCTGCCCCTCTTTCCAAAGGTGATATACCCTCTTTTTTCCATTAGTTCTTTCAAAACCTCCCTGCCCATCCAGGCTGGTCATCTTCCCTGTCAGCTCATCTTTTGGCACATAGGGCTGCTCCTATGCCTTCAAGATCTCTTTCTTGAAGTATGTCTATCCTTCCTGGACCCCTTTGTTTTGAAGGGCTGTTCCCCAAGGTACTCTCCAAATCAATCTCTTGAATAGGCCAAGTCTGCCCTCCAGAATTCCAGTGTGGAAGTTCTGTTGATGTAACTTCTTGTTTCACAGAATATTAAGAACTCTATTATTTTACAGTCACTGTTCCCTAGACAGCCTCCAAGCACCACATCTCCCACCAGTCCTTCTCTGTCTGTAAACATGTCTAGCAGAGCCCCACCCCTGGTAGGCTAACTCACCAGCTGCAACAAGAAGCTCTTTTCCATACACTCTAAGAACCTCTTAGATTGCCTCTTCTCTGCTGCTTGAGTTCCCAGAAGATATCTGGGAGGTTAAAGTCACCTACAAGAACAAGAGCGGGTGATCTTGAAACATGTTCCAGCCCCTTGTAGAAAATTCATCTACCTCTTCATCCTGGTTGGGTGGTCTGTAACAGACCAGGATGTTGGCATTGTTGGCCTTCCCTGTGATTCTTACCCATGGGCACTCGACTTCTGGAGTTCTGGAATGTCAAGAGCCTCCCTTATATAGAGCAACACCCCTCCACCTCTTCTCCCTCTCCTGTCTCTTCTGAAGAGCTTTCAGCCACCCACTGCAGCACTCCAAGTGCAAGTCATCCCACCACGTTTCCGTGATGGTGACTATGTCACAGCTTTCCTGCTGTATCATAGCTTCCAGCTCCTCTTGTTTGTTACCCATGCTGCATGCATTAGTGTACATGCACTTCAGCAGGGCTGCTGATTTCACCCAATTCTGGCTTACCACCCTTAGGGTCCTCTCTGGAGAGCCTGGTTTCATCCCCTTCCCCCTTCAAACCTGGTTTAAAGCCTTCCCAGTGAGTCCTGCCAACTCACAGGCTGGAATCCTTTTGCCCTTGTTAGATAAATGGAGCCCATCTGACTCAAGCAGGCCTGATGCTGTAGAAGTTGCCCTATGAGCAAGAAATCCAAAATTCCACTGATGGCACCAGCCCTTTCAGCCATTCATTGATAAGGTGGGTTTTCCTGGGATGCAGTGCACTCAAGAGCCCCATTACAGTGCGAGGGAGGGCGAGCTGCTGAAATCCTGTACGATTCTTATCCTCAAGAGAGATCTCTCTGGGATAGCTGAAGAGTTCTTGGATTGTTGAAGGAGACAGAGTTATACCTCAGAACAGGATGGGTGGATGTCAGGTAGGGAGCTGGGAGAGAAATACTAATTAATGGTAGTATGAGCTGGCCCTGTTTGGGGCCTCCAGAATGTAGGTCCTGGTGCTGGCTTGGGATGACGGGGAGAGAGTGAGGATGGAACTTAGAATGGTTAGGAAAGGATTTATGTCATGTTGTCCTTGAATTGGCATGTTTTTAATGGCCACTATGTTCCCACGTGGAGCTGGGATATTAGGACTTACTACTACCAGTTACCCTGTTAAGGGAAAAATGGTTTTCAAGGAATTTAGTTAAGAAGCCTATCATATACTACAAAGTATTTAATGAATGTGTTCTTCAGGTGTATGTTTTCGGCTGTTACTTTTGCTGAGGAAACTTGAGCTTGAGTTGCTTTGCCTGCTGTAGTGGGATGGGTTGAGTTTAGAGAGCAAAAGGTAAGGTGAAGAATATGTACTAAAAATAACAAAGGGTCATTTGTTTATTTTGTTAGTTACTGATTATTGTTTTCTGATATGGTGGTAGAAGTAAATTATATATAATCTAGTTCAATGCAGTTATTCAGATAAACTTGCTTTTTCATATTGTACTTAAAGTTCTCATCAAAGCATGAAATATAACAAGTCTTGGTTTAAAAAAGAAAACCCGAAACCCAACAACCACTCCAGCAGAGTTAAGTGTGTTGTTATGCCCTTAATTCTGTATTTTTCTTGCCGCATGCAGTCATTTGTATTATTTGGCAATCATTATGTGGTGTAATGGAAGTGAGCCGAAACACTCTGAGTGCAGAGCTGTCTTTTATAAAGAGATTTTTAGAAAGAAATGAGTTGTGGCAAGGGATTATTATATAAAATACATCAGCATACAGCGAGTATCTTCCATATTTAGTGGCACTATAAAAATTTTCATAATTGTGTTATGTGTGGAGTAATTCTCATGTGAGCCATTTCATATAATTAATTTCCAATAATTGCATTACTATGTAATATCATATCACATGAGAAGATGGATACTCTGTATGGTAGCTGGCAACTATAAATGGCTAATTCTTTAGTTTTTTAAAGAGAATAAATCCATACAGAAATGTCTTTTTGCAAGGAGGATAAGGCAGATGAAGTGTTGGTTACTCTGTGAGGAAGCAGCATCAGGCTTTTTTCCCAGCAGGTCTGTATTAGGAGTGCTGAAGAACTCGTGCTTTGGGTGAGGGTATGCTTTTTTATATATGGTTTTGGAGCTTACTGGGTTCAAATCAAAAATGAATTTGGCTTTTTATTATTTTCACCTCACTTTTGAAATCACAGTACATGAATTCTTTGAAGTAAGCTTACTTATATAAGCTGCTGAATATAACATTTTTTCATTAAAACGTAAGTCTTCTGGCTTACAGAGTATCCAAGTTCCTTATATGTCCTCTATGGCCTGATTAAAAATGCAAAGGGCTTGTCTGAGAGAGCCTGTGAGAGCTGCTTTACCAAGCTTTTGGGCAGATTTCTACATAGGAAAACTGTGTTTTTAAAAAACACTTTCACAGTGTTTTTTAAATCTTCCATTTCTCCCCACCCACTTTTGTATTACCCTGTACAGTGATGGTAATAGCAATAATATAAAATAAATAAGAAATGTCACTTAGAAGCCAAATCTCTGTCTATTATAACTAATGAAAAGATATTAAATTTAATATACTTGGTTGGAGATATTAAGTTTCTGACAGTAAATGATGGCTCACTAATTATGGCCATCCTCATACCAGTAGAGTGAATTCTGAGTAATACCTGAGATATTACTAGTATTTGAAAATCAAAAGAAAATGACTTTATTTTATTTTTAAAGATGTTAAGCTTATTTCCAATGTTGTTAGTCTGTTGGCCACTTTAGCCCAAGTCCATCACAGCTTAGTACTGCCAGGGAGGCTCTGATGCAGTCTGAATGACTTGGCTTGCCTGAGAAGATGGAGGAAAGGTGGCATATTAACTTGTTGGGTCTTTTCTTTCTCCAGATCTTTTTATTTTTACATCTTAATTTTCACCATCTTCATTTAGTATGTGTAGCAAGTATCTCAGGATAAGGGGAGTATCAGGGTAAGTGATTCAGTTAGTTGGGATCACAAAGGTCTTTGGTATATGGGAAGAGACGAAGGATAAATAGAGGCGAGAGAGCTAAGGAAATACAGCCCTTGTGATCTGTTAGGATCAAAACCAAAATATTTCGGCTTTATTCCTGCAATGGAGAGGGGGGCTCCCATGAAGAAGTAGCCTTTTTCTTGTGATAACAGCTGGGAAGAATTAGGCTAACTCACATTTGTTAAAGAAAAAGGAAAAAATAGTCTTTAGCTTCTGTTTTGAAAAGTTTGTGCTCATAAAAACATCAGATTGGTTCATTGGCTGTTTTTTGGCAGACAGACCTGTAGTCATTATGGACCCTATCTAGGGACCTGATCCACAAAAAGACTCCATATTCATAGATTTCAAATTCAGAAGGCTTAGGATTTATTGTTTCATGCAAGCATAACAAGCAAGCAAGGTGCAAAAGCAAAAGAGCAGAAAGCTTCTCTCTCTCTCTGCAGCCATGTCAGCTGAGAGCTTGTCTGTCTCTGTCTGTCCATGAACCTAACAGTGTACTACAAAGCTTGAAAACAAACAAAGATCAAGTATTTTAATTGGCCAAGAAAGCACTCTTTTTCAAAATATCTTTTTTATGTTTACATTCTTTATCAAAAACGTTCTTGAGAACATGCAATGTTTACAGAACTGTTCTCCTTTAGAAAGTAAGAGTTTTTACAACTTGGGAAGAAAATGCTTTTTCAGGCTTGCTCCTGGATTTCTCTAAGATCGCTAAATGTCAGCCCCACACAGAGCTGTGCCAGTGCCACCCCTGCTCTGTTGATTGCAGCACGGTGGCTGAAGGACATCTCTGCCCTGCTGTGAGGTTTTCACCAGACTCAGTTTTCTGAGCTTCCCATGGGTAGAGGGAAGAAGTGTTTAAAATGCTACTTGACTGATGATTTTTAAGTGAATACTTACTACAGATGGGTCAGCATGAGGTAAGTCATCTGTGCCTTGTGACACTTGTGTGCAGCAGCTCCTCAGCACGAATGTGTGTCCCTGGCTCTGCCCCAAGCCTGGGCTGGCCTGTGTCATCCACCCAAAGGGTGCCATGGGTCTGCTGCTCCCTAAGGTGCTTCTCTACAGTGAAACAAAGCCAGAAAATATTTCTGCTCTAAATCCTGAGAGAAATGGGTTTGAGAGACTGAGAGAATTGGGTTTGCTTGGCCTGGAAAAGAGACGGCTTTGGGGTGACCTTAGTGCAGCCTTCCAGAACCTGAAGGGAGTGTTGAGGAATACATCTGGTGCAGGTAGCTGGGGGTACAGGTTGAGTTTTGGGTGGGAGCCTGACACAAGAGGCCATGAACTTCCAATGCTTTGGATAATGAAGTGCAGGTAGATGGATAGTGCCAGCCAGGTGAATGGACATGGAGAGACACAGCAGGAACCAAGGACTCAGGAGGAAGAGTGAGACGTGAGTGGGGGTAGATTGTGAAAGGGATTCCTTTGTTGGGGTCCTTCCTTGGAGGCACCAGCTTGAATTGTTGCTCTGTTGCTGTGCCATAAATAAATTGCTTTATGTAATGAGACATCTGAGACTCTGCCATGGGGAAACCTGGGGTCGAACTGGTGAGGAAACCTGGTCTGACTGTATGATTTTATGTAAGTCATGACAGATGAGTGATTCTGGCAAATTGAGAATGTAAAAGAGATGTTTCCACTGTTTAAAAATGCAGAAGTATATCCACTGATTTGTTAAATCCTTGTGTAAATGCCTAGTGTGTATTCATTTAGCATGTTGCGTGGACTGGCAAGTGGATCACTAATGGATTGCTTCATATTAGACAGCAGATGCAGAGGTGAAGAACAGAAAACACCCAGAAACAGTTAATTCATCTGTTCATCCCACCTGAGCAGCTCTTAAAACTCCTGCAAGACTGAGCTGCCTCTCCAGTTTTTGTAATGTAATGTGGCATCTACATTAATTAGTGGTTTTGGTAAGAGGCCAAAAGGAATGTATTTGTTTCTTAATAAGAAAATAATTATTGTATAATTTTCTTTGACTGCATCAGCATTTTGCAGTAGTTTTCATATGAGTTAATCTCTTTGCAGAAGAATAATCTTTCCTCTTTTGGTGGGTAAAATTGTGTGTGGGAGTGAAAATCCTACTGGCCCATGTGTTTGTAATGTCTGTAGCACTGAGTACTGCTCAGAATACATGTATTCCTTTATGTTTATTTTCCATGCCTTTTAGGAATTCTGTATTGGTTGTTTACATGTGTAGTTAATGGACTAGTTTTTTTTATTCTTAATAGGAATGGCTCCTCCTGATGTGCTAGAAGGTCATCTGCTTATTTGTAAAGTGCATAACTCAAGGAAAATGAGTTCATTTACTGTATCCACATTAAAACTCATATAATTTTTATTTAAATATATTAACGTCTGCCATTTGCTAACTACTCCACCTTATGTAATGGAAACCTGACAGTCTGAAAGAAGGTAGGGACAGAAGATTTTTTATTCCCTTTTTTCCTAGAGATTGTAACGGTGTTGTCCAAACCTATTTGATAGTACTGCTCTTTCTCCCCACTGCCCACCTGTCCATGATTTGTGAACAGATCATTTAACAAATAATCATCTAAACCCTATGGCTCTGAAAAAAGCTAGAAAAACTGGTAGCCAGGAAAGATTCTCTAAATGCGGGGGAATTAAGTGCTTGATTCTATTAATAATGATCTGGCCATCAGTGGGCTGACATTTCTTAGTTGACAGAAAGATGAAAGGAAAAGCAAGCATTTAGACCATCTGTATGTCTTTAAAGTGATTTGGGATCTGAGAAAACATCTGATTGCACTAAAGAGGCTAAACATTCCCTAGAAGATAGCAGTAATAGCGGGAGCTAAAGGGTGATTCCTGTTTTACTTTTCTCAAGGATAATGGGAAGGAGCTCATCAGAGATAGCTCCCATTTTCTCTAAGAAGAGGCACAATTTGCTTAAGCTGGAAGACTTAACGGCACAATTCTCCAGGCCTAAAATATTTTAATTTTCTTTAATGAATTTTTCTTTCTGCTTCTCCCCCGTGCACTCAAAAGTTTTGTCTTGGAATGGATCCCAGGGCTGTGTTGCTTTGGTATAGTTAGCCTTACTGCACCTATTAACTTTTGTCACATGCTTGATAAAGATTGAAATGGCCTTGTTGTTTGGAAGAATAACAGGAAAATAGAGTCTAAATAAATAATATATACTCTAAATAAAAAATCAATTGCCAGTATGCAGGAAGGGTAACTATCCCTACTAAAACTACCAGCAGTGCTTTCTTGGGTAAGAATGAGCATGAACATTGAATGCATTTTTCAGATATGTGGAAAATGGTTTTTTGGAATTGTTATGTCATTATTATGCAGTGAGACATTTGGACTCTTACTGTGTGTTTCCACATTGTGGATAAGTCATGGTTTTGCTGTTCAGGTTTTGGGGGGAGTGAAGTGTGCTTTGGTTTGACTTCTGCTTATGACAAAGCTATGAGTAGAAAAGTCTGTGTGTTTCTTGAGTAGGAGGTAACTTGGAGGGTCATGGCTCTCAGGTCATCTGGCACTGGGATGATCTTGCTCTACAATACTGATGGTATTGCATTTTCCAGCAGCACCCTGCAAACAGGAAGGATCTCCCTCCTTTTGTGTCACATTAAAGAGCTCCTCTCTTCCATCTCTGCTGTGAGGCTGCAGGTACCTGTGGCTCCTAACCACTGCTTAAACAGTCCAGCTTAAAGGAGCACTGTGTTGTCTGACTAGAAATTACAAAGCTTTCCCACCATGGTCTGGTTTCCTTTGGGTGTTTCTGATTGATTGACTCATCATTGGAAGCTGTTGGCTTCTGGCAGTGTATACATCAGCTCAGAGCTACAGATGTTTCTAGCTGTGCAAATTAAAAATCCTTACTTAGTGCTTGCTGTATCAGTTTAGGATGGCTACTTCATGTAGGTGAAGTAGCCTATTATCCAGCTACTCATGTTAGTGGATAATGGTTTGTGGTCGATTAGCAAATAAGCATGTAATTTGTTACTTTTTCCTGTGCTGGCACCTGGAGATGAATGAGGCAAATGCTCTGGAGAGGTCATCTCCCAAAGGTGATGAATACAAATACTCCTAAATTGATAGCCTCATCATTTCACTGAAATGCAAAGAAGTAAGTCCAAATTTGGCAATTCTAAGAACATTGGTTAAGTATAGAAAGTAACTTGAACTTGTGACTTTTGAATCTTTCATATATAGGTCAGTAGGTTCTTTTGGAGAGTTATCAATGGGAAAAAACTAGTATTCTTTAATCACGAAAGCTTTGTTCACAGGTATATAAGTTACTTTATCATTTATAAAACCAGCACTTACTGTTGAATGAATACAATAGTTTCTGGCAAACAGGTTTAACCCAGTTTTTCAGTACAACATCTGGCTGGGAAGGTTTCTGGGATGATACCTTGACTTGTAAATGTCACTGTAGAGTCAAAGTTGTGTGTTACGGATTTGTATTTTTAAAGGGAATTACTTCTTGTCACCAGCAAAATTATCATGGAATTCAAATGGATTATGGTTATCTCTTAGAAAGAAAAATGTGTGTAATGATTTTTCATTGCAAAGGAATGGTGAAAACATTGCATATGAAGATGAACTAATCTTAGTTTGCATAAGGTCATACTTGTACAGGTTTTCTTTTTAATCTGAAGTGCCCCTTGATAGGCTAATCTTGTAATAGTCAATCTGGGTATAAAAGTCACCTTATCAGTGTAGAAGGAAATAATACTTTAAAAAAAGCTTTGGCTGAGTAACATTCTCAAAGAGCACAGCCTTGTTGAAGATGCCATTTTTAGATACTGTACAATTTTATACATTTTTCTTGGTTTCTGTCCAAACCCTTAAAATAATAGACCAGCTACATAGGGGACTTGCAAAGGACTCCCTTCTATGTTGGTTTTTATCTATGTGAGATCATTTTGTGTCTGTTGTAATTGATGCATAAAATGGTTTACCTTACAGTTTCAAGACCAAAGAGCAATCGTGACATTATGTGATACTTCACAGCATTTGTAGTTGTGTCCTCATTTATGATGGTATAAATGCATTGAGGGAGTAACTGCATCTTGGTGAGCTTAATGGTATTGATAGAATATCTCTAGTCTTAATCAGTCCCTGGAGCAACCTAAATCTATATATAATGAGCATTCTGGAAACAGTGTGTCTACCTCTATTGTTAGAAATCAGAGCTTAGTGGGGTTTTTTTTGCTTTTGTAATTGGTGTGATGTTCAACTTGAGTAAATTTCATTCAAATTAACCTTGAAGTAAGGAGCTTCAAGTTGTTGGTTGTTATTTTTTCATGTCTCAAGTGTTTTGTTTCTCATTTCTTTGTGCTTTTTATCATAGGAAAATGAAATGGAGTTAATAACTTTTATTTGTAACAACACCTTTTATATTCTTTGTTTAAAAATAAGTTATTTCAGTTGCTTGCATAAGGAATGAAAATTAAAAACAGGTGTTATCAGCTCTGTTGCACTTTTTTTAAAGAGATGCTAACAAGGCTGCTGGGTTTATAGGCTTATTGACAGAAAACAAATGAATTTCATCCCTTTTCTTCTCTTCTTTTTCCTCTTAGTTGCACTTTTCTGGGCAGGCATAATAATTGAAGTGTACAGCATATGATTGTTACTGACTGGCAGTATGTGATCCAGTCTGCACATGGCTCTTGACTTGCTGCATGTGAGTTGAAGTCAGTTGTTTTACAGCTTCCTTCAGGAAAGATTTGAAAATAACTGAGGAAAGGTAGATTACATTTTGATGCCTTACAAGACCCTGTTCCAGAAGTAAAATACTCAAACTTATTTTAAGGCTCTGAAAAATAATGTCAATATTTTAAATAGAATAGTACAAGAATTGCTATGTAACTTTTTGTCACTAATGTTACCCAACTTGGTGAGTTGCTTCTCACTCAGAGACAAAACTCAAGGTGGAAATCTCTTCTGAGGGTTTTTCTTGGCTTTGCTGTAAGTTTGTTGGGATTTTTGGTTTTAACTAGTCCCAATGTACGTATTGTGGAGGATAACACCAATGTTGTACAAAGTAGTCCTTTAGCTGGTCCCATGGATGTTCTGTTACCCAAGAGAATTCTGTTTCCTTCTTCACTGACTTGTTTTCCACTTTTCCTTCTCGGCACTCTTTTTTTTTTTTTGGCATTCATATGTAGGTCTGTCTTTTAATGGATGATCTTGTTTTCTTTTTTACATCAAGGCTTTATTTCACATTTCTTCATCCTTTTATTTTGCTGATGTTGGGGGGTTTTTAAGAACAATGTTGCAAGACCTTTAAGCATATATGTTCATACATGTTTAGAAAAGATGAGCTGTGTCCATGTAGTTATTTCTGCATAGTAAAAACAACACCAAGAATGTCTGGGTATGTGCTGCAAGGAGAGGTGTGCTATGGAGCACGTTATTTGACACTGTTTCCCTCAACATGTATGTTTATTGTCTTAGCTGTGTCTTTCCCAGCCCTTTCATATGGATATGATATTGAGCCAAGGAATAAAATAAATAGCTAAAATGGAGGTGCTAATTGAGAATGTGCTCAATCCTTTGTATCATCTGCTAAACAGGTTTTTATCCTGTTGCAGACATTCCTGGCCATTTGAGCAGAGATTTTTTCTAATAAGTATTTTAGGTCTTGCATGTATTTCCTTCACATCTATTACTGAGCTGGGATTTTTCACTGTTGCCTCGGATTTAAATGGAGGAGGCTCTTGCATGTGTCCTGTTGCAGACTGTGCATGCAAAAATAGGACTTGTCAGGGTCACCCTTTGCACAACAGGAATGATCACTTTGCATTGGATGTTACCATGTAATACAGGACTTGGGTTTGATTTCCAGTTACAAAAGCACGTGGAAGTATGTAAGAAGTCTAGTACATATTTGATTTTCAGTGGTTTTATAATGCTTTGTTTTGGGTTTCTCTTGGATTTGTCAGTTTTCATGTATGTTCTCTGAAATCACTGATCATATTTAAAGAAAAGCATTAGGTGGGAAGTGTCATGTCTTTGTCATGAGTTGAAAAATTGCAAATAATATTTCTGTTGAAGGATTTGTTATGAAACACCCAGATTTTCTATATATTTTTATTATATTAATTTATTTTATAGATGAGCAAGTCTTGCAAAATGTACATTTGTTTAATTTTTAATGCTGTATCATGACATACTAACAAGTCGCTGCCCTTTACAGGTAAAGACAAATCCTTTTACTGTTTTACACATCACATGAAACTTTGAGTACCATGAGTGAAATTTGCATATTACTTTATAAAACATTATAGGAAGCTGCAATTTAATGATGTTTACAGCAATCTGAAAGAGGAAGAATTTTTTCTGGTGGTGCCATACTGAAGAACATTTGTGCATACAATTATGTTCATAACTTATTAAAGCTAGTATGAAATTTAAATAAAACGGAGTTGAAATTGTATTGAAAGCTGTTTAGTTGTGGAGGTTAGAAAAGTACAAGTCAGGTCTGCTAAGTAGATAGGGTTTTTTTCCAGTTTTCCATTTAATCACATTTATTCCACACATTATTTGCTTGTTAAATGCACAGGAGAATATTTTTTGTAAATTATCTAAACTTTTAATAGCTTATGCACACAGATTCTAGAGAGAATTAGTACTGCCAACAGAAATACATTTTAGATTAGCTGCTAGTTAAAATGTCTAGATACACAGGTCAGGCAGCTTTTTCATGTATACGATAGAAATGTCCTAGCAGATCTGTGAACTGTTAAGATTCCCTGATCCAGGGTGAGTTGAATTGGAGGGGAGATTTCTCATTAATTCTGGGTCTGTGTTTCCAAAGATGCAAAGATGAGGGGAATTGTTTAAAGCTGCTTTTTTTTTTTTTTTTTCCTTTTTTGGTTTTTTTTTTGTGCAGTTCACACAATGCACAAAACCTATTGGTGTTTTGTATAATGCCATGTTTGAAACCAGAACCCTTCTTGGTCCTCTTTCTGGGGTTTCTTCTAAATATCTTTCTGATTACGGAGAAAAGCAGCTGTTTGACCTTCAGAAGGAATACTGTGGGTGAGCCACAGTGGTGGCAGTGGTGCCACTCCTCCTACATGTGGGAATACTGCTGAGGTGGAATCTCATTTCCACACTGTGGGCTCTGTTTCCACACTGTGTGCTGGAGCAGCAGTAAGCACTTCCAACATGAATTTGCAATGGAAAACAGTAGATAAGTTGGATGAATGTAGCCCCAGCTCATTAGAAAAAACCAAACAAACCACCAAAATGTTT
>VZTN01018523.1:3066-18612 GCA_013400515.1 Erpornis zantholeuca
GCTCCATCTTAGGAGAACGCACTGATCAGAATTAACTTTGTTGCCCTGATCACAAACTCTGCACACCTGATTGTACTCAGTGAAAACCCATATCAGTCAGTTGGTTCTGGGAACCTGGTCTACGTGAAGAAGTCCATGATCTTTGCAGGGGGACTGGACTTACATGACTTTTGGACATCTTCTCCAACCCAAATTATTCTGTGATTTTTGTCCTTTCATTGCTCATCCATCAGCAGCTATCCTGAATGTCTCAATTTTAACACCACCTAATACTGGGAAAAAGAGGGAAACGAAGATTCAGAAAAAATGCAGTTCAGCTGCAGAAACACAAATGGAGTCATTAGCTCATGTTTAAATAAAGACACAATGAAATACAAATTTAAAACAGTGAAAGATAATAAGGAGCTGCCTCCTGCTAGTGATCCATCTACTTGTCTATGCTATGACAAGCTGGATGAGGTAACAGCATCATCCTATGCTTGACCTCAGGAGTGGCTGATGAACTGACAACATAGATGATGTCATGATCAGTATTGGGTGCGAAGGCGTGCCCAAACCCTGGGATATAATTTTAATATGGAGATATCTGAAGATACCAAAATTGTGGAAGGAGAGGCTGTCTCAATGGTAACCATGTACCACAAAAATTACTGCCACTGAAGAGCTTGGCAGCCCTAGTGTCACCCTTCAGACCCAGGACCTCTGAACTGAAATGAACATGCTGCGATTCAGTGTGTGCAGTGGCATATGGACATGTCAAGTAGCCTGCCAGGCAGATTGGTTTTCCTGCCTGCGGTTTCGGGGAATCAGTTATGCTAAGTCCTGACAACAGCAGTTAATTCAGCCCATCCTGAAAGTTTGTTATACTGTAGATATGTGATAAACAATTTTTTTCATCACTCGAAGCTTTAAAGAAGGAATAAAGTGTTGATAAGGAACTAGAAACTGTTTCTCAGAAACCAAGGTTTTTTTAGAACATCAGTGTGGCACATGAATTTGTAGCATGTTTTGGGCATGTGTGCATTTTAGATAACTTGATTCTACCATTGCAGGGTCTGGCTCTTACCTCCAGGGCTCTTGAGCAGGGTCTTATTAAGTTTCAACTGTGTGGTTTCAGGGAGGTACTGTGCAATGCAGCAATATGAACAGTGTTCTCCACTGGTACCTGAAACTAACAAAGCTGTCCTGAGTAAGTAGTTCTTTTCTTTCTTGATTTATATAGAGTTTGGACATATTCAGCATTAATAGGACTACCTGCTAGCCTTAGTGGGTCTTAATCTATAATCATGCTTTGGCTATTGCTGAAATAATTTTATTTTTCCTACAGCCTTTGGGCATCTGTTTTCCCCCACAAATCTCATACTTGTCCTCCAGTCCTTAACACATATGAACTGAGCAGGTCCCCTCCATTCCTTTAGCTTGGGAAGAAAAAAACTTTGAGAATGGTATCTCAGAACTTCTCAATGAAATAAAGTCTGCATCCTTTGAAACCTCACAATGAAAAATAATCTGTCCTTTGCTTCTCACACTTGAATGTCATTCATATTTAATATGTGAAAAGTTTCTAGACTGCTTGCTTTATTTTTTCAGGTTTTGTTTCCCAGTGTCCCTCTCTCAAACAAAGCATAAAACATCCAGGTGCAGGGTTATACCTGGGGTAAGTTTTCAGAGTAAGGAACAAAAAGAGAAAGAAACTGGAGAAAGGGAAGAAAGTGTCTAAAACTTGTATCCACATATAGTTATTACATACACTTATAATTCATGTTTTTGTAGTTAATAAAGCACAAAGAAAAGGAACTCGTTCATCTTTCTGCAACCCTCACTCTGACCAAAGTGCAAGCTGACTGTATGGTGAGAGTATAAATTCCGTATCTTAGAAACTTAGGAGGGATAAAAAACACAAACATATAGTGTGGGGAGAGAGGGAGGGAGAAACCCTTCATTGCCTGGCAAAGAAAGAACCTGTGTTACTACTTTTGTTTACTGCAGAATGACCTACTATCCTGTCCCTACTACACAAGTTTTACAGTAGGATAAAATTAACTTGGCCAAAATGACTTCATGATGAAATTGCCTTCTGCAATCCCTTTTATTGCATTTTTATTACTATGTAACAATAATTAAAAAATAGAGGGCATTATGAAGTGCAATTTGGAAGGGAGAACGGAGGGGGATTTTGGGGAGGGGGAGTTTGTTTGGTTTGCGGTTTTGTTTGGGTTTTTGTTTTTTAATATGTAGGAGTTTTTGGTTTTTTTGGCTTTTTGTTTTTTGTTTAAATCCACAGTCCAGGAAAAAGCTGCTTCAGTTATGTTGTTAGAAGGTAAGGGAAATTAATAGCAGAAATTTCAACACACTGTTATATTATCCTTCTAAGGATATTATATTATCCTTCTAAGCACCTCAACGTCTTTTTCATTAGAGAAGCAGGTTAGAGCTTTAAACATTCCTTCTTTCTGGAAGAAGGGTTTCTCAAAAAAGTCCATGCTGACTGTGATAAAATTGCCACAGAGGCAAGGCTTGGAGCATGACGGAGTGATTTTTTTTTTTCTCCATTTCTCTCTCTCAAGAGTTGGTGAAAAGAGGGAAAAATATTTACAGGAATAGAGACTTTACTGATAATGCTGTGCAGAGCCTTGAGGACAGACAGTCATCACAGAGTATATTAACAGCATCTTAATAACTCCCCTATATCTTCTCATACCAATGTGGCTAGTAGCTGGTAGCTATTAAGGCTTCTAATTTGCTGGGTCTGATAAATGCACCTCCAAATGGCAGAGAGACTTCTCATCCTAATAGTTGGCCTTGTAAAAGCTTATTGCAGACCACCAGAAAAAAATCCCTTTGTTGTGCTGAATAGTCTGACTTTGGTAGATATTTACAAAATTACAATATGATCCTTTCCCAGGAGTGAATCATACAGAAATTAAGACACATAGTACAAAGAAACCTTTTTGGAGCATCTCTTTGCTCCACCTCGTTTTTACCATATTAGTTTTGTTCTTCTCTTGATTTGCCTTTATGGAGAAAGTAATGCAATGGCAAATGTTGGAGAAAAAATTGCTTGTTAATGTAGCAACTGGTCTGACAATCTCCAGCCATTTAGTAGCTTATGGCAAGTGGATGTGCACAAGCTACACCTAGTGTTATTTTTCTCAGTCTGGGATGTTTTTCCCCATGCCTAGTTGCCTCCTAAGCATTGGAAAGAGGCAGTGTTCAAAAGGCAGTGGCTATTCTCACAATGGAAACCACCCCATAACCCCAAAAGACTAGTAGCTATGTAGAAGAGCATGGAATAGTAGTATAGCATATAGCTAAAGAATATTTTGGGGAATCCTCTTTTGAATTAGAAATTTGCAACAAAATAGAAGTGAGATGTTCCTGTGGTTGAACACTGCACATACAGCCATAACAAGGAAGGAGGCAGCAGCAGAAAGGAAACAATTGGCATTTGACCAAATATCCTCCTTCAGTAACTACTGTCTATACAACAGGCACATCTCTCCCCTCTATTTATCTTTGTTCTGACATAAGCTAACTTCATAGTGATGGTTTAGAACTCACAATAATGAAGTATTTATCTTTTAAGGAATTTTTTTTTGTGATAAAACCATTGATGGAATACAAATACAGAAATATGAATTAAGAGTCTGTATGTGCTACTTAGGGTCCAGTAATTACAATTAAAAATACCTTGTTCTTGGCTTGACATGGAAATATTTCATTTTTTATTGTGTATGGATTTATATCACCAAAAAAACAAATTAATGGGCAAACTTACAAGATTTCAATCTTGTTTTCTTAACAAAAATCTGTAAGATAATGAGGTACTTACAACCTAAATTTTACATATGGTTATATATTATATAGATGTATAAATCAGTGTATCAGATGTAGAAAAAATTGTGAGCTATTTAAAGCATATATAAAGACACATCTTTAGATTTCTAATTTGTTTTTACAATATAAACATGAGCATAGAAAAGTAAGAAGATATAAATTCATGGATGGATACATATATATAGTATGTATATATACATATATATATATGTAAAATATAAGTATATATACACAAATCTCCACTGAAAGTTCTGGAATTACCTTCTGTTACATATATATATATGACAGTTCTGATGTGTATTTATACAAAGGTGAGACTCATTCTTGAATCTTTTGAAATGTAAAATATCTTGAAATGCAATACTGTTCATGAACCACTTAGATGTCCTTTTGAAAAGATGGCTAGAGGGTGTATAACAATCTATATTGATGCAAAAGGAGCAATGAAGTAGCTATTAATTATCTATGTAATAATTCTCTTAATGTACTTGTAGTTTTGCCATGGCTTTATTAGTCCTGTCAAAAGGCTTCTACCTGTTTTAGCACTCGGTTTTACGAATGGTCTGGACAATGCATCTCCACTGTTAATTCTATTTAGATTCCACTAATGCTACTGAAAGTTATCCAGCTTTATTTGACCTTATATTCACTTAATGGAAAATGCTTTTTACACAGAAAAAATCACACAAGTGTAATTATGTATAGAATTTCTAGAAACTGGTATAATGTAGGGTAATTTTTTTTCAGCCAGCTCTCTAATACTCAGAGTTTGCACCTTGGCTTTATATCAATAAAGTACCAAGGGCATCCTGCCTGATCAGAAGGAGCAGAAGTAATTTTCTGGAGAGTTTCAGAGACCGTTTGGAGTTTAAGAGATAAAAAGAAGCCTACATATAGGTAACTGAATCTAGAATTTCTTTTTTCAGAGATTTCCCATAAATTTACAAACTTGACAGCACAGCTTCTTTGTTCATAAATTTAACTTGAGTTGACTTTGTGTCTGAACCTCACTTTCCGATTTTAATTTGAGCTTTTAAAAGGGAATCCTTCACAAATACAGTAATGCAAACATGGCAGACACACTTTCCATCCTCTCTGTACTAACTGTTGACAAGAGGACAGCCTTGAATGCTGTAGAGAATATAGCTATGTATAAGACTAAGATTTGGTGATGATATTAAATATGATGCTGTAATTTTCTGGATTTCATATTGGATATCATAGAGTTGCCATTCATGTTGAGTGCTAACAAAGACACACTTAATGGATTCAGTTTGATAGAGCTGTAGCACAGTATGGGCTTAGTTCTGGCAGTTCCTTACATTGACATGTCATTACTCATTTTCCCTCAAAGTTATTCTGGCTCACCGTGGTTCCAGACTTTGATCAAGCTGAGCAGGTGAGCCTTTGGACAGGTTGCTGCCAAACGTGGTGAAGGCATTTCCCACCTTCCCTTAGGAAATGCTCTGGGCAGACTGTCAGCTCTTGCTGCTCCTATCTTCCCCCTCTATCTCTCACTTGGTGTGTGGGATCTGGTCACTTTATCCAGGTTACCACTCACAGGCCAGAGACCCACAAACTGTGAAAGGTATTTGTAAATTGGGCTACTGACTAGCACTGATCTGTGCCTCTGTTTATCGTGCTGAGGAAGGCTACCATTGTTTTTTTTTAAAATAAAGTCATAAAAACAAAAAGTCCACAAGCCATATGTTGATTCCAGCCTTTGTGAGCAGAATGGCAATTATACTATTTTAAACTAGGTCATCTAGACCATGTGTAAACATCAATCAAGATACTGTACTGCTAAATAGTTATTTTCTTAAATGCTATTTTATTCTAATAACCTGAGTCTTTGTCAAGGGTGGGAGAAGTATTGGGAGAAGAGTAAGAGGAATTATTTTTGATTCTTCAAATAAATAAGGAAGAAAAATAATATACCATTAAGATACTTGGTGCATCTCTTCTTTTTCTTTTTCTTTTTTTTTTTTTTGTTTATTTGGTTTTTTTCCTGGATGTCAAGATACAGATCTGTTACTTTGACTCAAAGGAGAAGCATTTTCTTCCTTTCTTATCCAAGAATCGTCAAATAAATCTCTGTCAGGTGAATCTAACGTTTGCAGGAAAGCAGTTCCTGTAAGAAGCATCCAATTAGCCTACTTATGTCACTTAGTACTCTATGCTTTAGTGTTCTCTGACTATAGATTAGTTTCTGTGCTCTAATTCCTGCCATTAATATTCACCTACCATAATCTTGCTTTGCTATGCATTATTTATCAAGTTTAAAAAGTGTTATAACAAGTTTAACTAGGTAACAGGCAAAAACTGTTATCCAAAAAGTGTTTTTAACCTGAACAGTTCACACACTGAAGAAGACATGTGAAAATGTTATTTAAAATGAGACAACTTTACAGATGCTAGGGACATGCTCTTTGGGCTGGTTTTTGTGTCTGTATAACCATCTGTTTCTTTAAATGTTAAGAATGAAACTAAACTTCTATACAATTAAATTGTTTTAAAAAAAAGTTGGAAAGTTGAAAAAAACCCCTCTGAGTATACCAAAGGGAATCTTTCCTACCAGAAAGGGGCTAATATACAAACTGTAAAAGGGACTCAGACAGATACTATCATAGTTTGTTGGGCAGAAGTGCTCTTGTAGGTGCTTCTATAAGAACTATTTTTTGCAGGGTAGAAAACTGGCTGGATGGCCAGGCCCAGAGCAGGGCTGATGAATGGTGCTCTGTCCAGCTGGCAGCTGGTCACTACTGGGGTTCCACAGGGCTCAGTGCTGAGTCCAGTCCTGTTTAATATCTTTGTCAGGATTCTGGATGAGATGGTCGAGTGCACACTCAGTGAGTTTGCAGATGACACTGAGCTGTGTGGGAGTGTTGATCTGATGGAGGGCAGGAAGCCTCTGCAGAGAGATCTGGACAGGCTGGATTGATGGGCAGAGGCCAATTGTATGATGTTCAACAACACCAAGTGCCAGGTCCTGAACTTTGGTTAGAAAAACACCCTGCAGTGCTACAGGCCAGGGGAAGAGTGGCTGGAAAGCTGCCCAGCAGAAAAGGACCTGGGAATACTGATCAGAAGTAGCTGAACACGAGCCAGGGTGCACCCAGGTGGCCAAGAAGGCCAAAGACATCATGGCCTCTACCAGCAGGACAGTCTGGCCAGCACGACCAGGACAGGGACTGTTCCCCCTGTGCTTGGCACTGGTGAAGCATCACCTCAAATCCTGTGTCCAGTTCTGGGCCCCTCACTACAAGAAATCCACTGACGTGCTGGAACATGTCCAGAGAAGCTGGTGAAGGGTCTGGAACAGAAGTCCTGTGAGGAGTGGCTGAGGGAGTCATTTACACTGGAGAAAAGGAGGCTCAGGGGTGATTTTATCTCTCTACAATTATTTGAAAGGAGGTTGTAGCAAGGTGTGAGTCAGTCACTTCTCCCAGTTAAGAAGCAGTAGGACAAGAGGAAATGGCCTCAGATTGATTACTGCCAAAAAATTCTTTACCGAAAGGGCTGTCAAGCATTGAAACAGGCTGCCCCTAGGAAGTAGTGGAGTGACCATCCCAGAATATATTTAAAGCCAGGCAGACATGGCACTTAAAGAGGTAATTTGGTGGTGGACGTTGTGGAGGCCGTTGGGCCTTTCAACTGAGGGACCATGAGGGTCCTATAGAAAAGACCTTAAGAGGCACTCCCAAGGTTTGAGTGACAGAAAGAGGCATCTCCCAGGATACCCTGTTGCATTATGTTAATATACCCCAGTTCTGCTTCCCTGGTTGGCCCATTGGCCTCCCCACCCCTTTCCTACCCACTATATCCTTGCTCCAGGAAGTTTTCCCTTCACTGCTCCCCCATTGGCCTCTGTTTCTTAGCTGTGCCCACACCACTTCCCTGTTGGATCCCTTACCCGAGGGTACTGCTCCCATACACACTGCCTCTGTACTGCCCCTGTGCCCTCGGATGATTAGTCCCTAATGCTCTCACTTCCCCTACCTCCACCCACACTTAAACTTGGACCCCTGGACCCTCTGCTCGTGCTCGTTCTTTTTTCCCTGGTTCTCTTCACGTGTGTGGCTGCAGTAAACCTTCAGGTGGAATACCACATAAGGACCCTTCCTGTCTCTTTGCAGTCGATCCATCTAAGAAGGTATCTGGCGTGTGTGTGAGTGTATGCTTGGTGAGTGGCACTGACCGAGCGGCTTCTGTTGGGGATGCTTTCGGAAGGTAGCAGCACCATACCACTGTCCCCCGCTGCTACAGACATGGCAGGGCTGATGGCTGGACCCTGTGATCGTGATCTCGATCTTCTCCAATCTAAACAGTTCTATGATGCTCTAACTGATAAATGTAAATCACTAATACAAATCTGTAAGTTACTCTATGCTATTTGCTAAATAGCATGCATAGTTTTGATAACATACATAAAATTATTTTCATAACAAAAAGAAATTTTAAAACTTTGGTTTTTAAGAAGGCTGTCTGGATTGGGTAAAAGAAGAGAGTATGCAAAATGCTAAGGGGTAGTACAAGCTTTTATAAGGGCATTGGATTACAGAGAGAATTTCTGAAAACTGTGTTGAGAGTGTTTTGGTGCATGTTTAATCTGAGACCTCAGGTAATAATAATAATCATGAAAAGACAAGGAAACAAGCATGGGACTTACTCTCCTCTGAATATAATGCAACTCTCCTGTGGAAAGGGGGACAGCTGCCTTCTGAGAACAGGGCAGAAACCTGGGCCAATCAGTTAAGTGAGAGTTTAAGATAAATACATTGCTGTTTTCAGGAATTTTTAAGTTTTAAAAGTTACCTATTTGCGTATTCAACTAAATGTGAGCATGATCACCACTGGAGCTGTTGCATCAGGTATCCATTATATATCAAGTGAAGAGCAAGCTAGCTATGTAAACATGGCAAAACTGTTATGTGGAAGAATAATTTGACTAAATATTTACTCATATTTAAATTACTGATACGGCTCTACATATGAATGTGTATATATACGAGTAGAGAAAAATAATATGTAACCTGCAGGTATTAAATACATAGATACATACATACACAAAGAAAGAGAGAGAGAGAGGAATTGTATAGTTTTCTTTCTTAAGGAACAATCTAATAATTAGAGCAGTAAAGTAAGGAATTGCATATTTTTACTGTTCTTTGTCTCATTTCAGGCAGAAGAATATTAAATATTTACAACAGTTATAGCTCTCAGTACCCTTCAGTATCTATGTATTTTTTCATAAGTTGCATGGCTGGTGATTCTATTGATCAGGGGAACTACTGAACAATTAACCTCAACCCACATAATCTGAAAGTTAACATTTCCATCAGAAATGAAAGGCTCTGAGCTGAAGGTACTATGGGAAGCTGGATCCACAGTAGCTCTCTTTTTACTATATTGCTTTGACTGGAAAAAAAAATTTCTAATTCAGAGTATCTGACATTTGGGATTTGAGGAAAAATATGTGATTTGGAGAAAGTGAGTAAAGTTTTCTGGTCATTAGTTAAATTTTAAACCCATATAGGAATATCTTGGAGCTGATGTAATGCATGAGTTGAGGGAAATTATAAATTGCTGGAGGATATTATCATAGACTTATCCACACTTGTGGTTTAGGGATACATCTAATGTTGACTTTGTAAAGCCAGTTGGTTTCTATGAGTCACTTTTAAGGCACTTCATATCCATATGACAGTGAATTTGATTTTTACTGATTCCTCTCTTTTCTCTAGCAAATAAGTTATTTATTACAGATTATATATTATGTAGCCCTAAAACATCAGTTTAAAATTATAAAATTAGAAACATTGGATTTCTATATATGTGATAGTCAAGTACTCTCCAAATGAAGAAAAATATAATGTTGATATACAGCCACACCATTAAACATGTTAAGGAATGAAACGTTTTGTGTTACTTCATTTACGAAGATGCAAGTATGTTTTGTGCAGCAACATTCCTTATTCTTTATTCTGCTTCTCCCATGAAACAACTGCTTTAAAATCATATTTATGCTTCAGCTGATCAAAATCCAAAGCTTTTAAAGATTTAGGTATATAATCATGGACCACAAATGAAAGCAAACCAGTGATGCCTGGAAATGAAAGGCTTTATGCTTCCCCTGTGGCCTGCAGTGCACCCTGTGAATCATTCATTTTCCAAGTATTAACCTAAGATTTTTTTTTTTTTAAATAAAATACATCCTCTTTCTTTCTTTTTATTTGTTTTAAACTAAAACAGCAAAAGCACACTTTGTTTTCTCTGCAACACAGCCATAACTAATGTTAATACTAGAACAAAAATGGGAGGAGATTCTCTGTGCCTGGACTGAATCTATTTTACTTTTGATGTATAATTCTTACCATAACGCCCAAGCCTATACCAGTAGGTGACTGTGATACATTTGTGGGATTATAAGGGACCAAACTTTTCTGCTTCTTGTCAGTTCCATAAGACTCATACAGCAGGGTGCTTCTGTCTCTGTTCATAACTGGCAGCCTTGAAATCCTGAAATCCTAAGCTTGCTTTCTTGGGACACCTAGATAACCCTTCAGTCCCAGTGATGAGTAGGGCTTATCTGGTTCAGCACTGGAGAGAATAATTTGCTTTTCAAAGGATTACATCTTCATGTGCAAGGTTCAGCAATGTCCTGGATGCAGAGGGGTTAAGCAGCATAGGGAGATGGTTAAGTGTTGGTTTCCATGCTGTTTCCAATTAGGGTTGATAAAGAATTGTATACAAAAGCAATAGTCAAGGGCAATGGGGAGCTGCTTTAGAAGAAAATAACAGATGTTGAAGACAGATTTATGCTCCAGGTGATTGGTATAATAAGCTTCAGGAAATAATGCAAGAGACAGCAGAGCATTTTAAACAATGTTCTGTGCATAATTTTTCTGTGTTTTTTATACATGGGCTTCATCATTCCGTGGAACGTCTGACATGCTGCAGTTCTGAATGTACCTGCCCCCATCCTCGGAGAGAACCTGTGTCTGAACTGAGACACTTTAGCATTAGCATATGATGTATACTGAAATAAGGAATGCATTTCTTACTCTGTTAGGGCTTTTCTATTTGGATGGAGCTTACAGGCTGACTTGAAAACTAAGGAAATATTTTGAGTAGATATTTTACATCTTGTAATGTTAATTTCCCTCCTTCTAAGTTCCCCTAAAAAGGCATGAAACAAATTACACAAGAATTATTTTATATGTATTTCCAAAATTTTACAAGAACTGGTTGAGAGTCTACTTCCCCTTGCCCTTGGTTTTGAGGATCTCTGTCTTCTGTTCCTGGTGTGCTGAAAGGTAGTCCTACCATATACCTCTGCTGTGCTAAAAGCCGTCCAATAGGGCAGGACTGGACAGATACAATAGGGCAGTGGGGGTGACTTAATTAGCAATGAGCCGAAGATTTTTTATTAGACATTTTCTACACAGTTATGTCTTTTTGCTATGTTTTTACAATTGTGTCCCCGTGACATGTCCTCCACATGAAGTGTTCAGTATCTTCTGAGCAATCTGGTGTTTCTTTTTCCTATTGCAGGACTAGAGCTCTGGTATTGCTGCACTTTGGGATGCATCTTAAGAGGACCTGACTGCAGCCTACAGCCTTTGCAGTCACTCTGAAACTTCCAAGGTTCCCCTCTCACCATCCCATTCGTCATTTTTTCCTTGAAAGCCCTCACACCATTTTCAATGGGGTAAAGAAATAATTTGAATTTGGTGACTGTAAATCCACTGTTTGAGCAGGTGTATTTGACAGCTTACTACGCTCTTGCATCAGCTCTCTGAACTAAAGCCCTGCTACGGAATTTCACGTCAGTTTTGTCAGTATTTTGGGCAATTAATCTACCTTTGGAGAAGAGACTGATGACACAGACCATTTGCTTTGGGAGGACATTTTTTTTATGCTTTTGTATCCTTTTTTTCTGAACCTGTGAGATAAACAGATGGGTAGACAGCTGCCATCCCACATTGCTGAGGTGAGCAGCAGCAAAAATCTAGGATAACAAAATGTTCTCTTGTGAAGATCTACACAGATCTCAGAACTGCAGAGCAATGTGAAATCTTCCCAAAGGGTTCAGAAGCACACATCGCTCAGTGCAGAAAAAGTCAATCTGATGGCAAAATGCCAAAACATTTAGTATAGACAGTGCAGTAGATATGTGGCTTAATTTCAAGATAGAAGTGCTATCCCATTACTTATCCATCCCCAGTCCAGTTTTAGCAACCTGAGCTACTTTTACCAGAGGAAAAAACAAGATGTTAAAACTTCTGCAACATAAATAGTACTGTGGGTTCTCCTTGTTTAGGATGCAGCAGGCAGTCTTCCTGGACAGTACACTAAAGAAAAATAAGGAATTTATTCATTACTTCCCACTAGCAAGCAGAAGTTCAGGAACTTCCTGTAAATCCAGGGCTTCAGAAAACATAACAGCTACTTTGGAAGACACATACCACAACCATGTGCCCCCTTCCTCCTTCTTTCCCTGAGTTTTTACTTTTGAGCATGATGTCATATGGTATGGAATATCCTTTTGGCCAGTGTGAGTCAGCTGTCTCCTCCTAGCTGCTTGTAACCCCCAACCCTGCTCGCTGAGGGAGGCAGAGTCAGTGGGGGAAGAAAACCTCAGTGCTGTGTAAGCACAGTTCAGCCACTGCCAAAACGTTGTGGGGGAGGGTTTCCCACTTTAGGAATACAAGAAGTTTTGTAATACTGTTGATACAGCTTGGTGTTATGATCAGACTTGGTGAGGGTGCACTCCATCCCACTGTCCGTGGCACTGACAAAGCTGTTAAAGGGTGCTATCCCTCAGGACTAGCACTCATCTCTGCTCCCCCCTTGGACATCACACTGCCAACCACAATTCTGAGTGCAACCATCCATACAGCTCCTCATCCATGGAGTGGTCCATCCATCAAATCCATATCTCTCCAGTTTAGAGAAAAGGATGTCATGTGGGACAGAGTAAAATGCTTTGCACAAGTACAGGTAGATGTCAGTCACTCTTCCCTCATCTGCTACTTCTATATCCTTCTCAGAAGGCCACCAGATTTTTCAGGCACAGTTTGCCCTTGGAGAAGCCCTGCTTGCTATCACCTGTCACATCTTTATTTTCCCCCTGCCTTACTGTTTCCTGGAGGATCTGATCCATGATCTTGCTGGCCATAGATGTGAGACTGACTGACTTGTAATTCTCTGCTTGTGGAAGATACCTTGCTACTGCGATGTTGCAATTAAAACACGCAGATAAAATACTGTTTAGAGTGATTCTCTGACACACCTTTCATGTATTATAAGGATTAATCCACAATGCCACTTCATAAAACTGGTTTGCCCTCTGCCCAAAGAGGATATTGTTGCTTCAGGTTTGAGTAGATGAAACAAAAATATAGTGCCAAGAAAGTGATCCGCTTGCTGCTAAGGACAAAAGGCTGGGTAGATTGTACCATGTGATAGGAAATTCTTACCATGAAACTGGTCAGTTTGAGAAAGTAGCAGAGCAGCAAAGAGTTGCTGTAGAAGGAAAAACAGGAAAGTAGGTAAGAACAGATAAGAGCACTTTATTGCTTAGTTTCAGGCAGAGAACTTAGAGCACAGAAGGAGAATGTATAATGTATATAGAAGGAAGATTCTATATAAATCCTACAATCTAGCTGGACTTTTTACCACTTATACCACGTGGAATCTGCTGCAGTAGTTTTCAGAATACAGTGTGGAAAAATAAATGAAAGATATTAACTCAGCATAAGACCATTTTCTTATAATGAATTCTATTATATCAAAAGATAAATAGCTACCAGCTGACACATCTGGGGAAGTGGGTAGTCATTTCCACTTTGAGCTCTATGGTACAGCTTCTTGCATAGCAGGGAAGTCTTGGCTCTTAGTCAATATTTCTTTTTCAGAGTCAGCAGAAGCTGTCTTCATCTTTTCTTCCTTTGCCTAAATTGGTCATGTCTGCCCAAACCTCAACCTGCAGTGTGTCTCGCAGCAAAATCTTCTTTATGTGGGTGGATTGTGGGAATATTCTTATGGCTAGATTCTCATTCTTGTTGAAATCAATGCTTTTGATTTGGCAATAAATTATATCCTGGTTATGACCCTGTCCTTTTAGCAGCTCTCTCAAGTCTATTTTGGTTCTGTTTCATTTCAGGGGCTTACTGAATCTGAGTGTTCTTATACTCTGTGGAAATTTATCTGCAGTTAAAATTACAAATTCCAGTGTCAGCATAATCCAAAGTCTAACATTTGCTTTTAGAGCAGGTACCTATCATAGTCTAGTCTTGGCTGTAAATTAACCTGTAAAGAGGCAAGTGGCATCTGATTATGACTTCCAAAGAGCAGAAACTACTCCTGTACATAGATTAATCCACTCTGCAGGGATTGAAGAACTATTGGATGACAGCTGGAGGATGCACAAACATAAGAACCTACCAATTTCATGTGCTGTGGTCTTCCTGCAAGTCCAAACACTGAATAGACCTGCTAATTGATAATAGTATGTGTGATAACCAATCTGAGAGTAACCTGGGTTGCACATACCTGAATATTCATGTCCTCATGTAAGTTTTAAATAACTGAAATATATTCACAATGGTTTTGCCATGGGCTGTAGTGGTTGAGCAGCATGATACATATGGACAATCGGTTTAAAATTACTGTTGATCTCAAGCTTAAAATGACAACTGCATCATTACAACACTGTCGAGTGAGACACATCATACAGGTGGGCTGGACCAGGTTCAGCATGATTCTTTAGTATTTTGTTGTTTTGGGGTGTTTAACTATATATTTTAGGTGTCTTTCTATTCCTGGATTTTGTCTTTCTTGAGATCCTCATCCTCCTTAATAAATTAATGGTATCTTATTAATCACAGAATGTTTTGGGTTGGAAGGGACCTTAAGAAAGATCTAGTTCCAAATCTCTTGCCATGGGTAGGGACACCTCCCACTACACCAGGTTACTCAGTGCCCCATCCAACCTGGCTTTGAACACTACCAGGGCATCCACAGCTTCTCTGGACAACTTGTTCCATTGCCTCACCACCCTCACAGGTAATGTCTCCCCTCATTTTGCTGTTTGACTCTGCTACATCTCTGGGATTTTTGCAGTCAGCAGAAAGAATAGATTCACACACATAACACAGTTTTACTAATCACTTTGCAAGAGAATGGAACTGAAGATTATTTTACCCTACAGTTTGATGGAAATAGATATTTATTGTTTTTCACTAAATGCCCTTTTATTGAGGCTGCATTATAATTAAAATATTTTGCAGTTGTCCCCTCATGTTATGCTTTCTTAGTTTTTGTGGCTAATTCTTTTAAACTCTACATTATTCATACATTTGTCAGATGGCTAAAGTACATGCTTATCTCAATCCTTCTCTTGACATTTCCAGTCTCCTTTGCAACTCGTGACTTTTTTTTCTCTGAATTCCCTTCAGTTTGCTAACAATCTTGTGACAAGAACGCACCATGGTTCCTGACTCCACTGTTTTGGCTGTATGACTTTGGGATATCAAGAATAAGCTATGCAGGGAAATCCAGTGAGATGAGGTGGTTTTTTACTGGTTTCTGCTTTTTCCATACTGACCACGTGGGACTCTGACCAGTCAGACCGAAGTCTGTTTGAAGCAGTTGGAAAGTGCCTATATCTTAGTCATACTGGCTGGCCACCCACAAATCCTCAAA
>VZTN01018525.1:5934-24150 GCA_013400515.1 Erpornis zantholeuca
TATAGTCATACAGAACATAGCTGAGATGGACACAGCTGTGGATTCCATTCTACCCTGTACTCCTTTGATACAATTATTTACTGTTCTTTCACATAATGCAACAACAGTAAGGAAACACTATTGAAAGTGTTGGAACTGCCTACAAATCCCAAAGGGAAAGAATCTGAAGGCAGAGGGATAAAACGAGCCTTGAAGCAAATTGGACTGCATGGGTGTAAATAACTTGGTCAACAGAATGTCTTTAACTAGTGATGATGTGTACATTGGGAAGAACCTGGTCAGCTCTCAGAGCAAAGGCTTAGTTTACAACNAGGCCTGTAAGGAGCAAATGAAATCATACATGTGTTACATAGAAGACTTCACTAAAAAAATCTCCTAACTGGCTAAAAAATTTCAGTGAGGAAGGCACAAGCTAATTTGCTTAAACTGAGGAGCAAATTTTCACCTAAGACAAGGCTGTGTGTCTTATTCAATGACCCATTTCTTTTTTCACATGTAGTGCATGTTAAGAACTAGGAATGGCTGGACCAAGCCAAATCAAAAGTCCATGCAGTTCAATGGCCAGCGGAAGAATATCTGGTTGTACAGAGGACAAATATGTGGAGATGCTTCTCCAGCATATTCTCATGCCAATTTTCAGCCTGCAACATCTGGAACGTCTTCAATGTAAATGAATCAATCCCACTTCATATAACACCCCCATACAAAAGCATGCTAAAGTATTCCTTTGCTGCCTCTCCTGGTGGCTTGGGATAAAGTGAGAGGAATACATCCATTAATGTTCTCTATTAGAGAATATAAAGGATTTCTTTTAAGGTCTTTTAATGTTTTTTGGCATGCTCTGTTAAGCTATTATTATAGAGAACTGCTAAACATCAAAATTATGAATGTCTGAGTAGTATTTAATTTAAAGCTATTTTTCTGTAGTTGGAATGCAGGCTGAAGGAAGCACTGAAGCAACTACCATCAATATCACTTGATGTTTGTCATAGAAATTTTGGACATCCAGAGGCCCACCTCCCCTTTTAGTACAAGCTCAAGGAGGGATAAAGACATGTATCAGTAAGGTGTAATTAGGACTAACAAAATTCTGCCTTGCCACATTCTCTTCAAACCATTTTGGCTCCCCTCATAACAAACTAGTAGCTCCCTTCAGAGCTGCTAAGCAGCTCTCCTTCTCTCAGTCTCCAAGTCACAAAGGCATCACATCCCATTGACTCCTTTACTGCTTTGTGTTTTAAACAAGTTTCAGGATGCTCACAGACAAGAGAATTTTTAAGATCTATCAAATAAGAGTTCTCTCTCAAAGAAACAACATGAATAGCCAACAAGGATGGCAATTAAGCAGGTAATAAACCACTTCCTAAGGAAAATCAGTTTGCAATATACTCTACTTTCTTCTTCCTGTCCCCAGTACTCTCCTTAGAGGCAGGAGCCATTGGGAGTGAAACATAGAGGGCAGGAATACCAACTGAGCTCAACATTATGGGAATTCTATGAAAGGATATAATAAAATGGAGAGAGTCTCCTTGCCTACATTTATTATGTAGTGCTTGGCCCTTCAAATATGAGTGAACATCATTGAGAGAGATAAAACTTCATTGTACAGGCTCCATTTCTGAGGTTAAAAGGAGGTTTTATTAAATGAATTCAAAGTTTTGCTTACTCACTATAAACATTTCAAGGATACACTGTGTCAAACAGCTTCTCATGTTAAATACAATATATGACACTGATGTTTTCCACAGTTTATCATTGATAGAACTGGAAATGTAATAGCAGCGAGTTTTAACTTTCTGGGCAGACAAAGTCATTTTGATAATGGTGGCCACCAGAGACAGGAAGAAGTCTAAACATTCTTGATCTTTGGGGTTAGTGGGAATTCAGATGAATGTGAGGGACCACACATGTTCTCTTGGGAGAAGGGTGCTGGCAGCCTTGTGTTAAACACAGTCCTTTTTTGGCTCATGCACAAAGAAACAGGAGAATCAGCTCTAAGAAAGTCACACTTCTGGACAGATGCAAGTCATTGCAACTGTATGTACCATATGTGGGGAGGAGTAAGGAAGGGACTGAACACAAAAATCAAGAGAAGGAAAGTGACAGAGTCCTGGAAAGTGGGTTCTTCCTGAAGCAGCAACAGCCTTTAAAAACCATTTACCAGGCCAAGTCAGCTCAGGAAACTTTCCCTGCTGCCAGCTGAACTCTCTGGCAGATGAAACAAAGAAACAAACATTAACAAAAGGGCATTAACAATAAAAAGACAGGATTCAGTGTAGAATCTAGTGAAATTAAGCCTTTTCTATGTCAGCCTGCTCTTGTTAACCTAACTTGAACTCCCCACATGACTACTTGGGTCAGGAAACAGAGCAATTACAAGCAAAGAACCACTGTTGCACACTAGGCAAGCAGGGAGCCCAATTCTGAAAAGTGCACCAAAGTGTTTAACATTCATGTGCAGCTCTAGCACTGTGAAAGTTGTCTGCTGAACAATTTACAGGTGGAGTGGTTTATTTTGCTACCAAAACAGAGAGAGTTATAGATAAGAAATTCCTGCTTAATGTGCCAAATCTGCAGGCATACCCAAAAGCCCATCTGGGCTACAGCATGCCTTTGCCAACCTGCATCTACTGATATCAGTCAGGATTATGCAGAAAAAAGCCCATCCTAGAAAAAGTAGGTGCAGCTAATATATGAAATATAATTCTACCCTTTTACTGAGGAAAAAATAGTATGGCCTATACATACTAATAGTGTATTTAAAGATATATAAAAAGGAATGAGTTTCACAACTGTTTAGGTACTACCTTATAAACTAAGATTTCCATTTCATTCCTCTGTAATGTACTGGCAGGATGTAATCCTTCTCCAAGTGAAATCAATATTATCTTTCCCACTGATTACCAAGAGAATATATATTTGGTGTAGTGTACTTTCACCTAGAAGCTAGGTACCGCATGTTGCATCATAGATTACCTCAAAGTTTTCAGTTCTTAAAAAAAAAAGCAAAAAACAAAGCATATTGAAATAAAGAAAATATCAGTTTGGAAAGGATTGTTAACAATTGAATGAAAAATTAATAACAGTTTAAAACCAGCTGAAGTCTTCAAAATTTTCAACATAGTATCCTGGCAAAACAAATATCAAAAATCACGCCTTAAAAAAAAAAAAAAAAAAAAGAAGAAACCTCTAACATCAAAGAGTACTGAGCATTTATCCTCAGAGCAGTGCATTACAGGTGACCTCTATAGATTGAAAATAGGATTACATCAACAAACCTTTCACTTTTAAATGGTGGATGGTGAGAGATGAAAGGGTACTCTCCCTAACATTTTGCAGTGCTACTGGCTCAGGTTTAAAGGAAGTATGCAACCAGGTATTCCCTGCCACATTCTAATCTGCAATGCTGACATGCATGCAAGAAGCAAAAGCCTTTGAAAATGATACTTTCATGGATGAAAAACCCTGGAGAACTCTGAGCAAATGGGTGTGAGAAATGTGAGAGGGAATACAGGTAAGGAGACAGAGAGGAACCTTTATGATAAATATGGCCATATTTATGCCATCAGCAGTAACTCATGTCTGTAGCAGTGTGGCTTAGCATCAGATTAAATGATATTAGAGTTTGAGGTTCACACTTAATAGCTGCACTTGGTGTCTTCTTCTTTCTGTAAAGGTTTCAAACATACAGCAGGCAAAGCATAGAGGGTTTTTCCTGGATTACATTTAACAAACAAATAAGTATGTATTCAAAGATTGAGCAAATCAATAAAAATAAACAAAATTAATTAAAAGCACCTTCAGTGCTTGTATTCCCTTCCAGAACTTGGATGGTCTCCTGGGCATGCTGAGTTGGCTTGCACAGCCCCTATTTATTGAAGTCAGAAATTCCCATTTACTTTGTATTCAGTATTTTTTCACCACAAAAAACCCAAAAAACAAACAACAACAACAAAAAAAACCAACCAAACAAAAAACAAACCAAGCAAAAAAACACACCAAAAAAAAAAAAAACCAACCAAAAAAACCCCAAAAAACAATAAACAAAATCAAACAACCAAAAAGGAACTGCTGCCCAACTGTTCTGCAGTTTCAGAAGGTCATTATAATAATAATTCATGTAACATCCAAAGATATCCATACAAAACTGACAGTGATGGTTAGGGTCCTCTAAACCCTTGAGAGGATTCTGATAACTTCCCAGCATTCCTTTTTAAAGGATCAATGCTTTCCCTGAGGAAGCATTCTGATTTAATACACTTGAGACATGCCTACGGCGTATAGAAGAGACTCAGTTTTGTACACTGAGACTCAATATTGCACATTTAAAACACTCAACCCTACTTCAACAAGGTATTATTTTGGAAATAAATAAAAATTAGGAGAGGAGAATCTTGAGCCACCAGGCTTCCGGTACTGATTCAGGCTTATGAAAGAAAACGTGAGCACCAAGTTATCCAGTCAAGCATTTGGATAACTAAATAAATTGCAAATACAATTCTAATAAGTTGTTTAACTCCCTGCAATTAAACTACAGTTCCCCAGAAGTGTCATATTGCATGCCATCAATCTCACTGTCCAAAAGAATGATTGTAACACAATGATCCATCATTTTCTTCCAGCACTATATGATGATGGTTTGGAATGGGTTAAACATGTAGTCATAAAATCTTTGTATATGCCTTACTCAGTGATACAAAAAAGAAAAGAAAGCTTCTAAAAGCTAAACTATTATAATGTTCAGCATTTTTAAATGCTTTACAATGCACCCTCGCCTTGGGGTTTGGTGGTACAATGACCACAAGCCAGTTGCTAGTTTTGTATAAAGGAGGATAAATTTTCTGTTGCCAGACACTTCCTTAATTCCTCAAAATTTTACTTTTGCTGGAAGAGGTTTCAAATCTGACCACAACAGTTAAGGAAAAAACTTGCATTCCAGTATAAAATATACAAATCAGAAAATATATACAACTCACAAAAACGGTCTCAGTACTACTCGATGAGAGGTATTTGGTTCCCCCTCCAACATTCCAGTAATGTAAAACCAGCGTGTAAGGTAGAAAATAATTTTTCAGTTTCAGGAAACATCATTACTAGCTGCCAAAAGTCTATCCATATAATAAGAACTATTTGCTAAAGCTGAACACCTGGAGTTTTATAGAAGGCCTCCAAGGACAGCTGTAAGTATTCCAGTCTACTGATACAGCAGCCAATCAAAACCTGAAAGTTTTGTCCGAGAAAGCAACATGTTTTGCTAGCTAGGTCTACATGTACATTTGCAGACATTTGATTTAGACAGGTAGACAGATAGACCAGTGGACAGACAGCTTGATCATGACATAATGACCAGTATGCAAGAGACAAGGCTAGTGAAGGATGTCTTAGTTGAGTCCTGAAAGCAGATTCCTGCTCCCAAAATGCTCTTGGAAGCAGTCCAGACTGCTGGAACTTTGCATCATAGAAAACTGTCACAAATATGTGTGTATTAGTTGCCTTTGCAAATACAAGGCAATTGACTGAATAGTAAATAAAAGAATATCAGTACGAAAGAAGAATCTTCCTCATAGTATGCACAAATAATATGTTCAAACCCCTGTCTCTGCTGGTTTCCACAGCTGAAGTGTGACCATCATTTTGGATATGAAAAAGATGTTCTTTCTATTATTTGGTATGCAACTTCAGTAGCTCAGCTTTGCTCTTCTTAGTTACACCCAGTAAAGGTGAAGATGACCGACAGAATATTCAGTCCCTTGTACTTAAAAGTCCATACATTGTTATGAACTACCAAACTGCTCTTAATTGATCTTACATGGATGAGGTAACTATGGCAGAGCATAACTGGAGTTTATATATGGAGAGATGAGAAGAAGCACAACTCCTTTCTCACTGCATGAGTGAAAAGAATATTTCCCACTACTCTGCTGTGAAGTATTAAACACTGGATGATTTCAATAGATGTCTACAAAGCCAGGGCTAGCATTCATTCCTGAATTAAAAACAGAAATTCTTTCCGATGTACATCTATGTGAACAAGACCTGCCCAGGCCTTATCTCAAGGTAAGAACACACCATCTCCCAGACTTAAAGGTGAAAATGAATGCTGTTAACTGCCCTGAGAAAAAAGTCAAATGTGTTCCGTTGTTGGCCAGAAATTTAAAAATTCAGCCATTATGTGATCTCAAGCAAGTCTCCACGGGGTCACTACACCTTTTTTGCATGACGGAAAGATGTGAGTGTAGAAGCAGTTTCAAGGAAAGTTTCAGTAACTGGACACTCTGACAGAGCCTCCCTCTATGCTGGGACTTGGCTCCCTTTCAGCCCTAAGTACAACGAAATGAGAGCAGACCAATTGCTCTCCAGAAGAGCCACTGTAAAACTGATTTGAACCACAAGTTTATCTTTCTGATACTAACTACCCTTTTTCAAAAAAAGGGGGTTATGCCAGATAAGTTAGCCTGCTTCCACAAGTCAGGGTCAAATTTCCTTATGTGGGAAATGAAAGTCTAAAAGAAATTGAGAAACTTGAAAAAATACTCACTGGTAACTATTCCTATTTCATCTATTGTGGGCTGAAACCTGCACACTCATGAATATCTGTAGGAAATAGCAGACCCACCACGGCCATGCCGTGGAGGGAAGCCTGCTAAGAGAGATAAGAAGGATTGTTCTAAGGTCTTGCCAGGATCCCAAGATAACAGAAGAAACTTTTCGGAGACAGCGAGCAGAAAGAAACACACAGCCCTCTGGGAAGAATCTTATGTAGATCTGTTGTAACCCATTGGCTTTTACCCCTCACACCCACCCTCGAGTCCCCATAAAAACCCCTGTATTTTCCCTAGACCCCGGGGGGAAGCTCCCGTCCCTGACCTCCCTTCGCTACTGGGTCTTTGAATAAAGCTACCCTTCTGCGGAACAGCCACACGGCCCCCTCGTCTCTCTTCCCTGAGCCGACCTTGGGGAAGCAGCCTCGCAGGGCCAAAGAGCTGAAATCACGGAGCTGAGAATCACTAAAGGCTGAACATCACTAACCCCTGCTGAGGCGCTTCCCCCGGCTGCCGAGGGATAGCTGCTGAGACCCCAGAAGGCTGTCTTTGGCGAGATAGCCTTTCTGGGGTGCTCATAGCCTCCTGGGCCAGAGAGAAAGGCCCCCACCGGCAGCTATATATATATCAACTTGTGGGGGTGCAGAATGTTGCCAGGAAGGATGGCTTTTGTTGGCATGGGGCCCTGGGGGAAACGGGCGTTCCCCAGGTCTGACAGTGGGCAAAACAAAAGAGCAGGAGACAAAAAAAGAGGAGCAAGCGAGGCAAAAGTAGGATAGTTAACAGGAGATTAGGCAAAGAGGTTGTAATCAGTAACTGCTTGAGATGCTAAAGATGTAATCCTAGAAGCTGAAGTCTGTGGTTGTTGAACCGCTAATTTTGGAACAGTATATAAGATGTGCTTTGCATGTACCCAGCGGAGTCCGTGTTTTCAATCACCGACATCAACTGATACAAAAATCACACTACCTGCATTTCACAATAACTGTTTTGGGTAAAACCCTTAGTCCTACTAAAGTCTGTCACTATTGGCTACTTTCCTCAGGCCAGATCTTATTGTTGGAATTTGGAGAAGCCAAAATTTCTAAAATCTACCCTGAATACCTGGAGATATGAGCCCAAACAGAACACCAGACAAATAATGCAGTCTGCATTAAATAAACAGGCCTTTTACTTTGCTGTAGGATAGTTTTGGCTCTGTTTTAACTCTATGTTTCCAGTGAGGTCTATTTACTACAAGAACACTGTTGCTCCCTCTACATTCTGATGGAAGGCAATGCACGTCTTGTCCTAAATGCCATCAACATACACATTTAATTAGGGCTAAGAAAGATCCACAGAATTTAATAGAGACTGTATTAGTACTAAACAGGAATGTTGTTTGTGTTGCCCATAATTATTTATAATACCTATTTTATCAGTCACATCAGAACACTGCTGTACAGCAAGGCACTATAGAAACAAAAAAAATACAACATCCAAAGAAATTGATATGGTCTTTGCTGAACAATTTTCACACTTTTTGTATTTCAGGCAAGGAAATCTATACCAATGGCATACAAAAAACAAAACAAAACAAAACAAAAACAAACACAAACACAAAACCCAAAACAACAACAAACAAAAGTTTCCCACAACAACTCATAATCTTTTTATTCTGTAATTTTAAATTGTGAATATTTATAGTCCATAAGCATTCAGAAATTCTGTTACAGCTGACCATTTATTTTTTCCAGCAAAAGTAACAATCTATGTCTTGGGTCCAGGTTCAGTAAGAACTCAGTATGATATTATTATGAGCAGAGTTAGAAAGAAAACCCTTTATACTACTGTGCACATGTAAAAGTTGACTGTTACAGGGCACCTGTATCTAAAGGGTTAAGTTTAACAAATTATTCAGTGAATGTTTAAAACCTAATATTAATGAAAGATTTCATTCCATAGTTTGATCACAACAAAAGCAGGAAATTTAGAGCTGACATTCCCACAGCAACCTTAACTCTACTCCATTGTGTGTATTCAATTGAGTCTTTGTTTCTATGACCTCATAATATATGTGAAATGAAGGAAGGTGTAAGTAAAAAATCCTAAAATTCATAAAAATCACTAGTATGTTGTTAGGTTCCATTATTACAGCAATAGCAGTTGAGTGGAATTAGCATTCTGGATAAAAAATATATTCATGTTGACTAGTCCTTGCATTTATTGAATGCTATTGCCCATGAATGCACGTGCTCTACCAACATTTCTGGTTGTTCACCTTTCACAATAGGATGGGTACCTTATCCAAACCTGGGTGCAAGAAACCTAGAAGCTGAAACAGCCTATTAGGTATGGGGCTCCAGACAAATCTTACTTCATTTCATCTGAAGTTGGCTCCTGGAAGAGTACAATCACTTGTGTTCCAGCTCAAAACTAATAACCTGCCAGCCCCAATCTGGCTTCATGCATACATAATCCAAATGTTTCTGCAGTGTATCCTCAGAACCAGAGCACAAGGAAATTCACTACAACTGCTCCCCTGTGCTCCTACACTGCATCAGGACAGGTTTATCTCAGCCTATAAGCTCTAGCTCTTCTGCATATTGACCTGCCCTGGACTCATTTCCTTTTGCCCTGCATTTCACGTTAGACTGGATGCAGAGTCCAGATATGAGTATTACAGACCTGATATATACATCCTAATAGGACTATTTTCTGTATTGAAGGTAAATGTGTTGCAGAGCTGCCCTTGGGAATTTTTTCAGGAATTGGCCCAAACCCAAAAAATCCAGTGCTGTGCTGCACCTCATAAGTCATCATTTTGCATTAACCACCAGACCTGAACGGGTTTTGTGTATGTGTTGCCCAAACAGCCTGTGCTGGGAGACACTGCAAGGTCTCCACATTGTACTTCTCATGCTACATGACAATTGGTACTTTCTGAAACTTGAGTGCAAGTACTTCCACACCTGCACTCAGGCAAACATTTTCATATGATGCTGAAAGACGGCCTAAGTTGTTAGAGCTCAAATTTAAAAACACAATAGATAAGAACAGTGAAAAGCATATTTAAGGGAAATACTTTTAGCTGTAGAATATGGGTGTTTCACACCTGAAAACTCAGAATGGCATCTCATAGCACCTCATAAAGCAAACCAGGCGCAGGTTACAGATATGCAGAAATAAAATGCAGCAAACATAGCCACCAAGGAGGGAAGGCAATACAAGTGACTTTGCACTTCTCTGTGCTAGCAATAGCTGGAAGTAATTCGGAGTCTAAGGGTAACTAAGAGGAATCTCAGAGCTCTCATGTCAGTGAGAATTGCTGCTCTTCAGAATGGAAAAGTTTGAGAAATTAATGAATACCAGCACAACTCTGGCCATGCTCCATGCATACCTCCAAGGTATACTCTGGCTATTATTAATCAGGAAGATCTATATCACCTTAAGATTTGGAGATTTTCTTTACTGGAATGGTGCATTAAAAGCCTCTGCACAAGCCTAGAACCTACATTTTGTTTCTGTGAAAGTCAAAATGTCAGTCAAACCCAATCTTTTCAACCAGAAAACAGGATCTAAACAAGCACACCTCTAACTCAGGAACTTAAAGGGTGAAAATTCTGAAGCCACCCTGCACAGGACTGCATAGGGTCTTCAGTACTGAGCTCCTGCTTTGCAGACTGAAGGAGTAATTAATTTCTTACTGGACAGAACTACAAACAAGAGCCTCCAGTCATTAACTGTTTGTCTTAAAACAAATAGATTTTTAAACTAAAATTGCACTTTTAATAAACTAATACCATGAAACAAATCCCACAACGGGATGCACATGAAAAATCTGTTAATTGAAATTTTGGTCACCAAGAACTAGATACTGTAATTTTCTTGAACTCATTACAGACCTCGCCTCAGCAACGGTGGAAGTTCATGGAACAGATGGAAACTGTACATAGTCCAAAATTGTTGCAATGTTGCCATTTCTATTCTCTTTCAAAATGTACTACAGTTTACACAGAACATAGAGACCACATGTAAATGTTGTCTCTCACCTCTGCAATTCAGTACAGTTTATTTCCTTGCTTGGCTGCAAAAATGTTCATTATTTCTGAGTACTGTTAAATTGGTTGGTTATCATCAGTATTACAGGGAGATAATAATCTGCTGCTTCCAGTGGGCTACTATACAATGTTTTAGAGAGCCAATGCTCAAAATTTGGTTTCAGTTTTTGTGTTGTTCTACTTCTAAAACAATCTGAAGATTGAAAACACATTTGGGAAAGGGTTAGGATTAGGGTATGACTTGATTTATATCTACTGAAAGCAGGTGAAAGAGTCCCATGAACTTTAATTACCTTAACAATGGTTATTGTATAATGACATTGTATAATGTAGCAATTGGCTATACTGGTTGTCATGTTATTGAAGACATGCTGCTCTTTCACCTGATATCTAAGCAAGTTTAGCTTTTTTTTTATTGCATGACAGCAGCACTGTAGATAAACACTTGGTCAGGCTATTGCTACTCAAAAAGGCAAGTCTGGATGTGGAAGATTATATGAGAAATTGAAGAAGGATGGAAGATAAAAATCTGAATTAAAAAAAAAAAACAATTAAATGTCCATGTAGGCAAAAGACAATTTTGTCTCACTTAAAAATAGCTATGGATGACCTGTCTTCCAATTCTTTCAGAATTTTATTGAAACCTGAAAGACATATTTCCTGAAAGTATTACAGGAATTGTAAGAAAAAAGTGCAAATCATAAAAAAATGACTAATTTTTCTATCAATTCCAGTACCCAGGATGTTTTGGATATTTTAGAATTATCAAATGTTGTACCCATACCCATATAATATCCTGGAAACAAGACCCAAATAATATCTATAGGTGAAACACCCAGCATGCAGATTTGGTCCACCTAATGATTCAAGATAACCATAATGTTTACCAACTCAGATAACTATTTCAAGCTAAAAGGAAAAAGGGTCCATTTGTTCTATTTCTTTCAGGTGCCAAAAAAAGATTATTTTTAAATGGTTTGTTTCCTCTTTCATATGACAGGAAGTTAAAACAGACTATGTGGGCACTGACTGTGTAAACACAAATCATTTTTAAGCTCTGTAAATATATCAACACAGAAATTATGCTAAGTTTTTCTATTTGGAAAGGCAGCACAACATAAACCTCACCAGAATCTAACAGCTAACAGTTACATATAGAAGGATGTTTTCCATTTGTGATAAAGTCAATCATAAAAAAAGGTTTCATCTTGCATGGCTACATATATATGCTTTTATGCAAAACCAGAAAGTTAGTGAGGTACCTCCTGCACCTATGGCACAGAAAATATAAGCCTTTATTCAGTGCTTCTTTACAGAATTAGTGCAGCTGAATGATGGCCTCAGGCTGGCCCAGAGGAAACAAACAAAAACCAAAAAAGTTAAATCAGTTTCTTTGAATTCTGTAAAAACTACTATAATGGGATATGCAATGTTATGAAAGTTTAGGAAAACTATGGACTTTTCAGATTCTGCAGGATAAGGAGCAGTCAGATTAGAATTATCAGAACTCATGTCACTGGAAATAGCACTGAGCAATAAAGACCCTTGTTTTATCTTTCCATTCCAATAAAAATGCCTGGAATTGGCTTCAAAAATTCTAGGTAACACATAGCAACATACTAACAGTTCATGTAAGAGCATTTTTATCTGGCATCCTTGGGCACATTCATTCCCTATTCCTGTATGTTACTGTCCTGTAAAAACTAGTGCAACATACACATTAAAATAACATCTTTTAAAAGGTATCATAATTCAAAAGTCTATGAAAGAAAATTCCTTCTAGACAACAGCATGTACAAAAGCAGTACTGACAGAATTCAATGCCTAAATAAATGGATTTAGAGTTTGAAAATGAACTCATAGATGCAGTAGATGATAAAACTATAGTGACTTTTTTGCTAAAAGCAAAATATTTTTGGCATTCTATATAATGTATTTCTATTAAAATGGCCATTCTTCCATGACTTATTTTTGTCTCATAACATTCAGTTAAAAGGCATAATAAAACACTTAAATCCAGTGCTCGGCTCTCCTTTAGACCACTGTGGTGAATTCAGCACTTGGACTACTAAGTGACAACCACCTTACTCCTGACCTCACTTACTGAAAGTAAGTCTCAGTGGTCACTGGACTGGGTCCTAGTGCTGCAGGAAATTCAGGCGAAAACAGACAAAGTTCTAGCAGCGAGGAGATGGTATGTGGGGTAAAGAGTAGATTGGCTGAAGCCTGGAAGCTGATAGATGTGAATGTATGGCTGTGAGCTGTCACTGGCTGCTGTGGACAGGTCACTTCCACCCAAACTTACTAACTACATGGGAAAACAGTTTTTATTTTCTTCAAAGCCAATCACATGCCCAAACAACACTGTGGATCTGGACTGAACTTTCTCTTGTGACTTCACTTAAAACAAGAAACACAGCTTTTTCTCAAATTTTTAGAAGACTAAGTAGACTAAGGGCTTAGAGACTTGCAAAAAATAGAACAAGGGGAGAGAAAGAACTTCTGATTCTCAATTCTAGTATCAAAATCAACTTAATGGTCTCCTAAAATAAAATTAGGTTATTCTAAATATTTCATAAAGGATAATTTAGTATTGATAACTTTCTCTTCTTGGGTAATTTTCCAAAGTCAAAAATAAACAGATGTGGACTTTGATTTGAATACTTCTTTAAAAGATAGATGAAAGAGTAAAATATCCAAGATCATAATTCAATATCAAAAGGCATTATTTTTGAGTATTTTCCTGAAAAAACCTTTTACAGAATAACTAGTTTAGCTACAAAATTTCCTATTTTGCCAACTTTCTATAACAGGAGATGTTTGGATGACCACAGAGAACCTGTGGAAGTTCAATAGAAATTCTTATGTTTTCACTACATAATTTAAAGAGAACAGGAAAAGAACATAGCTGCTTCATTCCCTAATAGATGGTAAGAAAAGATATCCAAAGAGGAAATCAACTTGCACAATTTTGTAACTACACCTTTATAGAGCATCACCAGAAACTGAAGATGTGCATCTGAACCTCATAATACAACTTGCAGCAGATGTATTTGTGCAATGCTCCAGTGACCATATCATACCTACAGTATCCTTATACTTGGCTATGTACAAGTGAAAAGATAATATAATCCATGTCAAAGCCTAAGGGCAGATAAAGGGGAATATTGTGCACTTCACTGGCCTTTCTACTGGGAAGCCCATATCCAACAAACACCCAGTTAGAGTGGCAAAGAAAAGTTAGATTCTATCACCCTGTGTTTTTATGAGAAGCATGAGAAACTCCGTAACAACTACGTATTTTCAGAAATATTTAGGGATTTCTATCTTTTAAAAAGTAAAATTAATGTCTTTTTCAATTTGCCAATGACCCTTAGTGTATGCAGAAGCATTAATACAAATCTGAGACAAAGTAAACTGCTTATAGTTTCATTATTAGTTTCTAATGTTATTTTAGCGTAACTTATAGCTGAGCCTTGACTTAAATCAGACTTAACTGAGCAGCAATATAAAGGAAAAACATAAAACGTGTCATGAATGGAGAACTCTTACTGTCCTTGCTCGCTCTAGCAGTCAGTGTTCTTAACAGGAAGAAGAAACAACTGCTTTTCCTGTCACGGGGGCACCTGCTGCACAAGTGCACAACTATTTTCCAAGTGTGTGTGCCCTACCTTTCCAGAATTTATTAGATTCCTCTGTTACAAACTGATGTTCACAGTTTGTTCAAACTATATTTTTAGTAGTTATTTAAAAACTGCAGTAAGTCAAAATACATGTCTTCTGTGTAGTCCAGAGATAGGAATTAAATGAAAACATCCACTCTACTTCTTACTTTCTTTAAAAAATACTTAAAAAGAATGCTAGCCTTGCAGCATCAAATGACTTGTGGGGGAAAAAAAATCAACCGACCCATAAACCCAAAATACACAGATGTACTAATGGAATGCAGAGTGTTAGCAGAAGGGAAAAAAACTACCACATGTATTTAGCAGATGAGGAGTATGGAAGAAAAAGAGCCTAATGACAATAGGAAATTATGTTTGTATACATATTGACAATCCTAAGTGATTAGTTAGAGCCGAATATGTGTTAGGCTTGACAAAGTGCTGGAGGTTAGGATTGCTCCTTTTGTTTTCCTTCTCTCCGAGAATTTTCTCCCATATATTGCTAAGAGACAGTAACGACTGGTACTTAAGAGAAACAAAAATTTTGTCACGGTTCTGAGGGAAGGGTGAAGCTGGCTACTCTCTTAGCTGAAGGGGTCTCTCTTGGAGGAGCAGAGATACCCCAAGATTCTTCAGGCTAGGGGAAGGGGCTGGGCGTGGCACCTAGCTCTCTCTCGCTGCTGGCATTGGGGGAAAATAGGCTGCGGACACTGTGGGGAGAATTCGCCACCACTGTGAGGCTCCGTCTCCTGCTGGCGTCTGCTACCGTGAATGAAGCTCTGCTTGTGGGAGCAGCCGCTGCACTTGAACCTTATTGACACTCTACCTCACTAAAAAAGGACCCCTCTCCATCTGCTCAGGTGCCTCAAGGGAAACCCCTGTACCCCGAGCCCCTTCCCCCTCCAAGGGAGCCTCTCCTGGCCGTGTTAGGGAGCTGGGCTGCCGCTGCCCAGCCCTGCTGTTTCTCTGCCACTGCTCTGGGTTTTTTGCTACACTGTAGCTATGCACCCCGTGCCTGCCGGGACACCCCGCGGCTCCTGCCACAGCTGCCGAGTTTCTGCTTCCTCTTGCTTGCTGCCCCAGGTGAGCCCTGCCTTCCAGCCGCTGCCCGAGGTACCTGCTGCAGCCCATTTCTGCCTTCCAGCCCGTCCGCCATTACCCTTGTGGGGAGGTGGCTGAGCTCGCACCACAGCGCCCCCTGCAGGCGCGGGGCAATCACCGCACCCGCCCTGCCCGGCCGGGAGCCAACAGCGCCCCCTGCCGGCTGTTGCTGTAACCGCAGCAAAGGGGAAAGGGCCTGAGGCCGAGAGAAGGCTGTGCTTGGGTTTCTGCTTTGGTTTGTTGTTGCTGCTGCTGTTGTTGTCTTGTTATACATACGTACATATATAAATATTAGTAAAGAACTGTTATTCCTTTTTCCATGTCTTTGCCTGAAAGCCCCTTAATTTCAAAATTATAATAATTTGGAGGGAAGGGGGTCATGTTTCCCATTCCAAGGGAGGTTCCTGCCTTCCTTGGCAGACACCTGTCTTTCAAACCAAGACACAAAGGTACAAGCAAAGGAAAGTAGGACTGCATATTAACGTATGTATATGCTCACAAGCACCGTGTGAAATTTCTTAACATTATTACCTTAATGTGAAAATGGAATATGTGCTTCCACTGTCTTATTCAGTCCATTTTCTAAAAGTTCCATTTTCACTCAGAATATTTCAGTCAGCTATGGCTAGATTGAAAGTGAGGTAAACTAGATTCTAGAATTCACTTTCAAAATACAGTGACATAATTAGAAGAAAGCAGAAAATGAGTCTATTACATATATTATTCTTGGGCTTTTCTGGAATGCTACTCCTCTGTGGTTGTGTCCATCTTCTTCAACTCAGAATATGGTCTGTTGCATCTGCTTCTTTCCAAATATTCTTAGGAAAGGGGTTGTTGTGCTATCTGAAGTACAATATCTGAGGGCAGGAGTTGGAAAAATAGTAACCAGTACCCTCACAAAAGGTTCTGCCAAAGGTTTCACTTGTCACACATCACATTCAGACATGCTAGTGTGTCCTAGTTTGAAAGACAGGTGCCTGCTAAGGAAGGCAGGAGCCTGCCTTGGAATAGAAGATGTCACCCCCTTCCCTCCAAATTATTATAATTTCAAAATTAAGGGCTCTCAGGCACAGATATGAGGGGTAGGAATAACAGTTCTTTACTAGATATACATATATATATATATTTTTATATAAAACCAGGCAAACAAACATCAGTATCCCTGGCAGTGATACCAAACAGAGCAGGCCCCAGTGCAGCCTCTCTCGGCTCTCAGGCAGCGATGGTTCCCCCGGGCCTGCAGGGGGCGCTCGGAGCCAGCTCGGCCCTCACAGGTAATGGCNTCCCCCTTGCCAGTTCCAATCCTGCCCAGTTCCAATTTCTGCCCAGTGAGAAAACTCCAGGCAAAAAGAGGGCATTTAGCCAGACCTTACCCCTGTGGACAGGTCCCTTTGTTTCTCTTAAGTACCCAGTGATTTGTTCCTTAGAAACAAAACATGGGGGGAAATTCCTTTAAGAGGGAGAGAAGAAAGAAAGAACGGGGAACTTCTAAAACCCCAACATAGTGGGAATATGATATTGAGGATCACACTAACAGCTGGATAATGAGACCAGGCATTAACGACGTGGTTGTCCTCAGGAGGTAACACCACAGGAATCAAAGGAAGAGAAAAACAAAAAAGTAAGAAAAATCATGGGATGGAACTGAGTGAGGGCTTTCACATTAACCAAGCATAGATAATCTGCTAGGAGCAAAAGGAGAAGGTACAGTGGGGTGATATTTTAGGAAAAGGGACCAGACCTGTATTTGGAAACACCAAAATGTACAATCATGATTTATTAACAAATACATGTGAAATGTGACAGATGCTGTTAAAGGAAGGTACAGAAGCTCAGTGAGTCTGTAGGTATTCGCAGGGGAGAAAAGGAAAGAAACAACAGCCACAAGCATGTGATCTGAATGTAGAAGATGACCTGACCTCTGACAGCAACAGGACAAGGGGTGAATTCATTGCACTCCTACTAGGAATCATCAGAATTTTTTCTTCAGAAGTGAAATAAAATAAAGCAAAATTCCAAATTGAGGAAATTGACACATGTAAGCCAAAAGTAAATAACAAGGACATGGCTCAAGGTAACACAGTGTCAGTCTTATTCAAAATTCCTTAAAAGCCTGATAAGGTAAAAAGAAATAAGCTGTCTGGGACAGGCCAGAATGCAAATAAGTAAAAGACTACAGGAATAAAAAGGGAATTTAGTTAGAACTCTAATACAGTATATCACTCCACAAGTACTGAGCACATGGAGAGAGCTGACAAGTTTATTCATCAAAGTAAAGGATACAAATGAACCTAAAAACACTTGGACATTTTTATGGTGAGCAAGAAAAAAGGGTATTGAAAGATATTATAGATGTAAATCAGACAGAAGGGGATATAATAAACTTAAAGAAGAACCTTTTTGGTTCAGATGTACTTTTCCAGTTCAGAAATTCCCTTTTTACCATACTGGTAATTAAATGAAACCAAATTCTTTTAAGTTAAGTATCTCTTAAGTACCATAATCATCGCTCCAGAAGTTATTATACATGGTTGCATACAGAAACCCGCAACAATTTCCCTTTCTTTCTGACCACAAAACAACCCTGTGTTCATTGCCTGACAATATAACATGTATCATTGAGAGCAGAACTCATAAGATCCAAAAGCAATCAGTTTTCTCTTATGTGACTTGCACAGAAAAGCCCAAGCAAGCTGAATTTATTTTTCAGTATTTACAGAACCAGTCACACATATTCCCTCCCAGTAGTACAATGGAACAGCCCAGAAACATACCAGCAAATATATCATGGCAAAGACCTTAACTTAATTCTTACCTGTATCAGTTTTAACTTAGTAAAAGAGCAGAATGGATATAAAACTGGGGGGG
>VZTN01018530.1:0-5000 GCA_013400515.1 Erpornis zantholeuca
GAGAAGGGATCTTTATTGCCATCTAATATGAAGCCTGAATTTGAAAGTGAAAAGTGAAGACAAAACCTAGGAATCTATAGAATGTACAGAAAATTTCAAGTAGATCTGACAACATCAGATTTCACAATATCTTGTGAAATAATAAATGTTAACCTACACATTTGATAATAGAAATAAAATCAAGTCTTAAATAGCAGGGTTATAATGATGATCCCAATTACACGAGTAAAACACAGCCCTCCTTTGAGGCTTGTGCTGCAACTACAAAAGTAAAAAATAATAACACCCTGTACAGAATTTCTTCTCAGCCTAATGAACACCTCCATGTATCACCATAAAAACTGTTTTCATGATTATTCCATTTCAGCAGAGAAAATCTTTACAGCAGACACACAGGAAGACTTCTCTCATCGTATTTGAGGGTATGAGGAATTTCCTATTTTACAGTAAAATTCATTCTATTCTCATTAAAAATCACTTTCCAATAATAACTGCATGTATGTTTAGAAAGTAATTATATTTTTCTATATAACTTTTGCCACAATAGTTGACTTTTACTTCTCAGATAATATGAAAAGGAACACAAAAAGCACAGGAGACAAAACACGAATCATGGAAGTCCTCTGAACATAATGAAAACACTTCATTTAAGCCTAGTCTCTATTCTACTCTACATTCTAATTTTATATACACCAAACTGCTAGATACCATTTGTGGTTGTGGATATTTTTAAGCTCCTCTCCTATAAACATTTCACATTCATTTTAAGTATTATCAAAGGGACCGCTTCTATGAATGATGGTAAAGATTGTATTCCTTAAGTTTCTCATATATTTATACCATCCAAAAAAGCATTAGATGGATAGGAAACCCATTAACACAGGAAATGCTGTAGTATTTTACTGCAGTTGGCATCAGACCTTTATTATTGGGGAAGGAAAAATGGCAAAGTGTCTGGATTCAGGAAGATTTTTACNAGGTCCCACTCCATCTTGATTTACACACTCGGAGTTAAGAAATTGAGTGATTATTAAAAAAAGATTGAAGAGACAAATAAGCTTTGCACTCAACCAGGTCTATAAATATAAGAGGTTTCTGATGATAAATACATCATCACACTTACTAAACATGTTTTCAAATCCCAGATAGTTCTTAAAAATATAAACAAATATTAGCATTTACGAAGGGTGACAGTGTTACATAACACCCTTCCTCAACACAGGAAACATGAGATATGAAAAACGAGAAGATAGATGGAAAATAATGAGGATAAAATTTATTCAATATCTGCAGTAGGAAAACAGGAACATTTTTTGTTCATTGCTGTATTTTAACTTACACAAACTAATTTCAAGGTTATGATTACACGAACAATATCAGAGGCTATTAAAACACAACAGATGACTGTGTAACACTTATATCAAACTAGACCCCTTTTTCTTCTTTAAAAAAGAAAATGCTACTGTGACAACTGCCTGCATCTGCTACCAACTCATGATGGCACTACCCTTTCAAAGCATTAGATAAAACTGAATAATCAATAAGAAATGTCAATACCGAAAAGTGATTCCTTCTGCAGTGTAAGCTTTATGCAAGTGTTTGGGTATTAGTGGGTTGGTTTATTTCGCATTTTTTTTAAGAACTCTTCTCCAATACTGCAAATGTACTGAACTGATCTTATTACATTTGGGATTTCCTGAAACAATATTTAGCTGCATCAAGAAAACACACAGACTTTTTGTTACTTCACATGCTAGGATTTTAAAAGAATAAATAAATATTATGACTAAGAGGCAAGAATATTGATACTCTTCATCTGTATACATCTGTACCTGTATGTTCGTCTCCAAAAAAGCACATCCTAAGTAACTATGAGACAAATAAATACACATACACTTACAAAACAACTGCGTAAAGAAAGTGCACTTGTGTCTCAAAGTAATCCTTGTGCTTACAGTCATCAAGTCTTTAAATCCCTCCAAGTGAGATTTAACCAGACTCTGACTATATAAAACAAAAAATCTCAGGTGCATTGCCTAAGACCATAACTTTAAAGAAGCACTTAGGAATTTAGAAAAAGGCAGCTTTGACATAGTAAAATAGCATTATCAGTATTTTATTACCACAAACTCATGAGATAATTGCATCGACTTATAAAACACAAAAGTATCTAACCAGACTGTAGCGTTCAGATTTTCCATGATGGCTATTTGCCATTAATTCCGGAGTGAGTGGAAGATTGATCTTCTTTCTCTACACTTCTCAAATACTTTCTTAAAAAATATGTGAAGGGAGAATGCATAATAAAATCAGTTCCTTCTACCAATTCATAATCTATGTTTCCGTGCTATTTCTACAGTTATGACTTGGAAGAAACCCTAACCATACATTGATTGGGAGAAGGAATATTACTGCATAATATTTCCATACTTTCACTTTAAATCCCATTTGTCCAATGCACAAATTACTAAACTGTAAATAGTCTTGACTACACAATTCTCCTCTACCATTGTGTCATCTCAAAAAGACAATCCGACAGTAATGGTAATGACACCCTCTCAGACAAGCCTGTGGGCATTAATATTTAAATCTTACCTATCCCTTGTGATTGGAATTCAGCCTCTATTCACAAACAAAAACTAAATCAATGTTCTTAGAGTTCAAACTAGATCTCTAAACAGTTTGCCACTCTCCATGCGCAGATAAGATAAACTTTCTTTGACCCAAGAGATGAAGTTGCCATGACGATCAGAGAGTCCACTTTCTATATTGATATTTTGCTGATGTAACAACAAATAGAACCAGATCCTAGGGCTGATAATGGTGATTAATTAATACTAATATTGATCCCTACAAGCAAGAGACAAGGCTATTAACTTGAAGCCTGAAAAGTCAATTGTTACCTGTGGCACAGATACCAGAAGCTGATTTTGAGACATAATAAACAAATGTGCTATCTTTATGCTAATACCTTTAAAGGGGTACACTGCTTTCTCAACCACAGTAATTTCACAACTCGAACCTATTATTTTAGTTAAATCTTTTCATCTGCATCCGAAGGAGAGAAATGAACTTCAGGATTTCCAATAGAAGCTATACAAACTGCTACACAGCGAACACCCGTAACAGGAATGACTAAAAGCGCTCCTACAGCATATAGTGCAAAGAAGGCTTNAGCGCTGCTACAGCATATAGTGCAAAGAAGGCTTAAGCATACCTTTTTAGAGAATATTTAATATACATGTCATAGGATTTTGAATAGAAATGGCAAACATACGTTTATCTAGTAGGAAGCCTGTTTTGCCCCTCATTTGAATAGAAAAAAACTAATAAAAACCCACAGGTGAAAGCTTCACTGGGAAAACAACAACCTTGAAGGCATATCCATGCAAATCAAAGAGGAAAACTGGCTTCACCTCACATTTAATTTACAGGCTATATTTAAATTAACTGCAATTATATCTTTGTGTTAAGAGTGCTTGCCCACAAACTAAAGCTGGAACATACAGACTCTCTGGGATTCCTTCGTCCTCCTTAGAGACATATTTTAAAAGTTTCATAAAAATCATGTAATAAGAAAGAAAAGAGCTCCTCTGTTTTTTTAAAAACAAAAATCTGGTCCATCTTGTAATTTGCCCAACTCATCTTACCATGAAAATTAGAAAATTTTTTTCTGACTTAAGAAATGGTGTTTTGACCAAAAAACGGCTTTCACCAGTGCGTGTATGACTGCAGCAAGTTTTCTTATTAGTAAGTTACCTCTGTAGTACTCATGAAGTATATGTTATGTTTAATGGAAATAACTGGCAGTACTGACAGACAGTTTGGTTTCCTCCTTCCTTCATTAAACAGAACCCTATAGGAATCTTTACATTAGTTATTGTACAGCTAACAAAAATAGGAATTAGTAGATACCAGGAAAAAAAAAAAGCTAATTGCATTATTTTCCCTCTCAGCTGAATGTCTTAAAAATATTTAAATTCCTATTAATGCATGACTGCAAATATACAGTGTGAATATCCTGCACCATAAATATCAGTTGTTTGCAACGAATTAGTACTCAGTCTCAGAAAACTAAAAATCATCATTCATGACCCACACGCAAGAGGTACAGGCAGCTGCTTACCTAGTCCTCTGCTTTGATTAAACTGAAACCATTGTTAAGTGCCTTTAATGTGCTACAGTGCAATTTAAAGGAGAGTACAAAGTGAAACTCTGTCAGAGAAGAAAAATTTCTATTAAAAAAAAAAGATAAAGATAGAAAATATTTAATTTCCTAGCCTACTTTAGCAATGACACATGTTAAAGCTATCTGTGGGTGGCATTTTATGTTACTTTGGAATTTTATAGGAGAGGGCGAAACACAAAAAGAGAGATTCTCACCTCTCAATTCTGTTTCTAAACCAAGTACCTACATATAAGCCTACTGAATCTCAATGATAATGCATCAGTGTGCCTGTACGAGTGTCTCTATTAAACTTACAAAACTCACTGAATGATTTATGAGTCACTAATTGGTAGATTTTCCTGTGCATTTCCAATAATTTAATTTTTTTTCCTGTTCTTTCACATGGATTCTGCTCTTGAATAAAAACAAAAATGGGTGAGAGCAATACATCATCACAGAAAAATATTATTGTATACCTTTTGTTATTATTATTATTAGTGACTGCAAAACTTCGCTAAGCAGTGAATTTTATTTTGCAGTATTGCATCACTGATGCAATTGAAATACTTTTAATTAGAGAATAGTCATTATGGACTCTAAGAGGAAAAAAAAAATCTAGATGATATGTGGAAATAAACTTTGATAATATAACCTTATCAGACAAAAAATGTCATAAAGGAAAAAAAAAACTTCAAGAAATATTTTCATACAAGCATTATTATTTTAAAGTCAACAAGCAGAAGGACTATATTCCCAGGATAATAAACATGCATTGGCTTTTAAAAAGACAAATTTTTTTTATATGTGGCACACAAAATACCCACAGGGTTTA
>VZTN01018530.1:10000-19228 GCA_013400515.1 Erpornis zantholeuca
AGCCTGGGGAGTCCTGGCTGTGCCGCCGTCGCTGTTTGTCCCCCCCTGGGCCCCCGAGTGCTGGGGTTTTGGCTGGTAGGTGAGCAAGGGAGACAAGCCGGCCGACTGACTCCCTCGGCTTCGTTAGTTAAGCCTTTCCAAACGGTGATAACAGTGAACCTCTTTTTCTTGCCTGGTAGAAGCCAACCTTTGACGCTCTCGTTATTGGCACGAGTTAAGTGTTTTGACATAGCTAAAACTACTAGCGACGCCCATGTTTACAGTCCGTGTCTTTGGACAAAATTTGTCTGAGCGTTCTGTTTTAATGACTTGAACAATGCCGTTTACGTATATAGTTGTAAGTGGTCCACTATGAACAGACTGTGCTCCCCGTATCTCAGTGCATTGCCACGCACTGCACACCCATTTCCACGTTCTCAGTCATGTCAAACAGTCAAACACTAACTTTTAAAAAATTCTGGAAAAAAACACTATCTACACAAACAAAAGAGAATCAGCCTGATTTCACGGATGCCAAGGAAGCACATTTGAGATTGAAATGTCTTTATCACTGTGCTTCCAGGAATTTCAGATCTGACACATGAATGTAATACAACAGTAAGTGTTCTTAGAGCTTCACTGGCCGGACTTACGTTCAGGTAAAGTGTTAAGCATTGCTCTCAATCTTACCTCTGTGGTCAAAATACTCTCAACAGAAGCTGGTTTTGACTTGACCTCGTGACACATTCAGTGCTTCTTTGTCGGGGTGATGTTGTAGAAGTCTTCATATAAGCAGTACGAATTGTAAATGGTGATGTACTAAAATTTTCCATCATATTTTCTTAGAAAACTGTTTGTAAATGATAACTGAATTCACAAAACCATTTTTTAAATTTAAAAATATGGTGGAATCAGTGAACAATATTTAACGTTTGTTGTTCAAATACTTTAAAGAATCTGAGTAAGTAGTAAGTGTTTTCTGTTTAGCTGAAGTGATTGTGGTGTGACAAATTTGTATTTCAATTTCTTTCCTAGAGGTGTAGGCTCTTGGTTAACTGCCAGTTTAACAGTGGTAATATTTTCAGGAAGGTATTCTATGTCAATAGATAAACATGATAAGAATACACCAAGTGAAATGCTCTGCTCTGGTTTTGTTGCAGAACAAGGCTCAGAAGGGGACTTACATGGATGAGAATGAAGAACCCATCTTTCAAATTTAAGTTAATATATTATCTTTATCCATTCACTCTCTTAAGTTGCAGTCTGGTTCCCATTGCTAGATGTAGCAATGTCTTCTTCATATAGGTTGACCATTTATTTCTGTTTCTATTTTGTTGCCAGGCTCTCACACGGTTTTTAGTCTGTACAGGCAATTTGACAGATAAACCTACTGTTTAAACCTACTGTTGTTTAAATGTAAAAGAATGAAGTTGAGTAATCTGTTTCCAACATTTGAACAATATATGAACTGTAACTTGTAAAACTGTCACTGTAACTTAACAGTTAATACACTTTATGTGATACAAACCAGTTACAAATAAGTGATAAGCAATGCAAAATGAAGCAACGCTAGAGTCTCTTAAGTGTTTATTCTTAAATGCTGTTTAGGGTAAATTACATAACATCATTTTTGTGCTGACTCCTGCTTTTCTTAATATTTAGATAGTAATGATAGTTACATATTTTGTCTATACTGAGGCACTAAGGCTCAGAAGAGTTCATATAAAGTTGTATTATTTCTATGCCATTCAGAGATATGTTTGATCTCTTAAAAGATTATTAGACTTAGTTATTGCCATGCATTTCAGGTTATATTGGACCTATTTACCTAAAGTTTAAAAAGTTGTTTGTGAAATGCCAAAAAAAGAAATATATATATGCCTGCTGTATTAATGTAATTAGTGGTGTAAATTAATGAGCCATTTTCTCTAATTCGTAGAGGAATTCTTATTTAGTACATTTTAATACTTTATGGAAATTGCCCATTTTCTCTGGGAGAACAAGTAGCCTGTAGTACATCCCAGACGGAAGAAATCTGTAGCAGGCCGTGTGTGGCTGCTGAGGCTGGGCCAGGGAGCAGCTCGAGCTCTGCACGTGATCCCTGACGCTGTGTTATTGTTAAGCCAATCTCCGGTGCTGCTCACCGGGAGCTGTTTCCGATAAGCTGCGTGGGCAAGGCCACTTGCTTCTGCTGTGGCAGGGGCTTGAGTCGCATGAACACGAGTCGAGCGGCGTAGCTTTCCCTTGGGGCTCAAAAACAGGCCCAGCATTTTCTGTTAACCTGCAAAGAGAGTCATTCAGAGTAGATCGTTTAAATCTTACAAATTACCTCTCTCTCCCTAATTGCATAATTTTCTGAACTGCTGTAGAAACTGCTGTGTAGTTACAATGTTGTCCATACCAAGGTGCAGTGCCTGTACCATTCACTGGCTCTACATAAATTCACCTGTTGAATGTTGCCTGTAGCAACCAGGTGGTGGTCACAGAGTGCTTTGCCAATGTGGCCAGGGGACCAGTAACCCTAGCTGGGAGGCAACTGCAGCATCTGAGCATGGGAGCAGGGGGAATATGTGTCCAGTTTTTGTACTGAGGGAATGGTGGCCATCTGGCCAAAAGCTGAGGGTACAGACAGATAATTAGGAAATGATGCAGTAAGAATAGTTTAAAAATGTTGTTCTCTTCAATCAAAATGGTTGAAATGCATGTGAGCAGTGGTGACAAAGGACCGGTCCAGAAGATGTTTGCTCTTAGTTAATTACAGTATCTCAGGAAGAAGGAAATAACCTCCACAGAAGCTCACTTCTTAATCATCTTGAACTTCATCACTTCCAACTCTCTATACCTTGCTAAGGTTCTACAAAGATTTATAGAAACCCTCTAACTGCATGATTATCACAGTTTAAAACTTAAATTCTGGGAAAGAAACTAGGGAAAATGCAGCTTAGATTTAATGATCTTCAAGTGTTAGCAACTTTTTTACATGTAGATAATATACATGATTTGAAAAACAATATCCTTCATTGGAGGATACTTAATGATTCTTAGAACAACCCTTCCATTCTGTCACTGAAATGAGGAAATACTAAAATTTTGAAATATTATATTGGAAGCAGAATTAACCTCTTGACCAGCAATTATGGATTTCCTGTCTTTTTTCTTTTTTTTTCCAAAAAAAAAAAAAAACACATACATTGAGGAAAATAACTTCAGAATTCTTAATAAATCTGGACACAGGCTATTGTATGCAAAGATACTGCTGTATAATGAGGATACCACAAAGTTTTTGCAGCAATTGAATTTTAAAGAAAATATGCTTAATTTTTGTGTTGTATAAGACTGTCGTGTTGTTCTGACTATTCATAACACCAAATAAGAGTATGTTATGTTAAAAATATAATTGCATAGGTTCTGTTGGGCTCTTAGGCTGTGATTTCCATAGTAAGGACTTGGATTCTTCCATGATCTTAATCATAGTTTGGTTCTCTAGCTTTTAATGAAAAAGAAAATGTTGATATTTTCCCAAGTCATATCCACTTAGAGCATTAGAAAGAGTACATGGCATAGCTTTTTAGAACTTCATTCCTCTTTTTCATTGGTCAATAGTGAAATAGTTAACTAGACTGACCATGGAATTGTTAAGGCTCAGAATTAATACCCCTTTAGCATGAACATGGGACAATTCACACTGATCCCAGTTCTTTGAAAAATCTACAGTTTATTCTTATTTTGCAATGCGTAGATTTTCTGTGTGGTCATCCCAGACATACATATATTCTAAGACAGCAAGAAAATAGGCCTAAATATATCACTGGGCAGCTGATAGATGATCAGTCTGAGCTTCGAATCTAGAAGTAAAGCTTTCTCTGGCTTTTGAAATAAAGAAGAAAAAACTATGCCCATATGTTTTTAGATGACATATAGGAAAAATGCTGCAAGGCAGATTCCTCACATGCAAAGGAACCTACAGAAGATCTGAGAATATCCAGGAGAATGGGTGAGACCAGTGGATATGAACTGCCCTTTCAACCAGTCCTGTAGACAAGTTAGAACCAAATTGCTGCTACATTTTTTTGTGAATGTTTTACTCCATATGAATGATCACAACTCCACAGTGAAGTTCCTGGCCACAGGATTTCAGTGGATGCAGCAATGTGGGAAGCCAGACTCACTGAGTGCTGGAATCAGTGCTGAGTCAGACTTCACGTTGATAGTCCAGACCTTTGCATCCATTCTGGGAGATCTGCCAGTTTTTAGAGGCCAAAACCCACGTCCACTACATATGGAGAGGGAAGAATGGCATAGAAATAAATGGTGACCTCAGAAACTTTCTGGATTCTTGAACTGACTTTTCCTGAAAAGGGTATTTTAACTCTGAATTTGAGTTAATTTTTGGTTGGTGCAAAGCTTAGCATTTTCTTGGTGTCAGTTTGCTGTCTTTCATGTATTTATTTAGAGCAGAAATCAGTGATATCTTTTGATAGTTCAGTTATGCAAGATACTTTTCATCTCACATTAAAATTTATATCTTATTTGTTATCCAAAAATAGTGGCAAAGATTCATTTCCTGACTGGATGCTCTCAGATACTGCTCAGGTAATCTTATAGATGAACAAAATGGTAGTCTACCAAACTGCTTAGACATTTTGGGAAACTTTAAATCAGAACCACAGAATAGCCAGGATCTTCATAATAATGTAAAATACTCCTTTTCACTGCACAGGATTGTAGTAATGCCTGGAAAAAAAATTCATTTCTTTCTATAAAATTATACATACAACATGCTCTCCTTATAGAAAAAAGTATATCTCAATATCAGCAAGATTCTCCTGCAAAACTGACTTGCACAAGCTAACCTGTCGTGTGCTGTGCCTTCATCTGGAAAAGAAAATTCAGTAGGCATGGCATAGCTAGAGAAAGCTTTTGAACAAAGCTGAAAATTTGGATGCATGTTTACCACAAGATACTGTATCACACATATGGCAGCATCTGGAGTATGGGATGGAAGGAACAGTTTCCTATGAGGAAATGTTCCTGGATGCCTTGGTTGTCTGAAATGCAGCCCATTCACCCCACTGCTTACAGATGGCTACTGAAAACTTAGAAATGTACTGAAACATGTATAATCCCACACCACATTGCAGATTTCTGCCAGTAGCAAGACTGCAGCCCACAGCAGCAGTCATTTACTGTTTTGGCATGTGTGTGGGCTTCAGAGGCCAGTTTTGTTACAACTCAGAGAACTTCTGTGGTTTCCATGACCTTACCCTCCCCAGGAACATACTACCCTTAGCACAGTCTTAACACTGTACAGTCTGGACTTCTGAGAGAGGCACCTTTCTCAGATATGCAAACAGTAACGTAGTGTGAACTTTCTTGAAGCTCATAAGCCCAGAGAGGGAGGAGTTCAGGATAAGATATGAGAAAAATGAAGGAAAGTTAAGGAATAGTAGAATAGAAGAAACTGGAAAAAGGGAAAGAACAGCTGTAGTGTTGGAAAAATCTTTATTTCTATCTTAATTTGTTTTTAGATAAGCTAACAGCAGTACTTCATGTAGATGTAGCTTAACACTGAAAAGATAACATTACTATTGTCAAATTCCTGTTTATGACTTCAGAGTGCAAGTCTCATAAAGTAGTGACTTTATGAGTATAAAGTACAACCTTTTTTGCAGAGTTTGAAGTAATAGCATTATTCTTCTTCTTCTGTAACTGTTACATAGCACTTCTTTTGGAAAAGATTAGCAGCATCTCTGCTCTTGCCAAATTAGATATTATGGGCATCTCAGTTTGCCCAGTTTCAGTGAAGTAGGTTGCATACACACTAGCATCCCAACAATATTCATAGAAGCATGATCAGGACATTAAAAACAGAAAACTGGAAACATATATGATGATTCCTCTATATGTATCATTGTACCAGCTCACCATTATGGCATTATAATGACATTCATCAACTTCTTCAACTTTTTTTCAACAAGTTTTCTTTTTTCTGCTATATATCCATTGAATAGATGTTCTTACACAAATCCATAGTGATAGCTGATAGAGGATATGGTATCATCTGTGCTTGTGTCCTATCTGTTCCTCATATTGTGCAAATGAAACATCCACCCCTCAGAGTAGTTGCATAAATTGTCCTCTCTTTGTATCAGAACTGGTATTGTTTACCACTTTGAGGTATATATAAAACTATGCATCATCATTATGAATAGGCATATATGTTGGAGCTTCAAAGTCTGTGTCAGCATAGACCCTCTTTTTGAGATTTCAGGTTCCTCTCAGCAGCATGGACATGTTTTGGGTTATTAAGGGGTAGTTCATAATTTATGCAACTTTTAAATTTATGCCTTTATCCTATAAATAGAATTGACTACATTAGAAAGGAAATCTTCCCATGCAGTCTTTTGAAAGTCTGACCCCCTAAGGTTTTCTACCTTCAGAACCAGATGCTTACTTTGCACAGCAAACTTAGAAAATAAATGAAAGATAAAATAGTCCAGTGACTGAACAACAAAGGGAAAGTACAGTTTCCCTCAGTAGTTTGTAACCCCATATTCTTTTGAGAAAACTTATGGGATTTTTAGTAGCCCTCTTTACAACACAGTAAAGCTAAATTATTCTCAAAGTTGGTTGATTTAAGTGCATTTAGGCTAAATTATTCTCAAAGTTGGTTGATTTTAAGCATCACTGACTTTGAAGATATTGGCAGTGTATTTGATGTTTATCTCCTTCGTATTATATCTGCTCACAACAAAACTTAGTTCAAATTCCCCTCTCCTCCTAAAATCCACAAGAAATATCCAAAAATTCATGTAGCACTTTAAAATGTAAAAGTAGGGTTGCGATTTTTCTGAAGTGTCTCAGTAACTTAGAATTCTTTTCAGTTTTCCTTTTTAAACCCTCTTGAAAATTAAAATTTAAATTCGAATCAAGTTCCTTCCAAAAATGTTGCTCTAGAGACAGTCCTTTCACTGATACTGATAGTTAGGAATTATATCAGCATAAAAATGAGAAAATCAGAGTTCATGATTGTTTCCCAGCCACTGATTTTAAAAGAATTAAGGTGGTAGTTCTCAGGATAAAAATCCTGAAGAATAACCACTCCATAGCCTTTTCCCATCAAGAACTCAAGGGAGAAAGTTGTCCTCAGTTTTATGAAGTCATTTTCATCAATACAACTAAGTAGTGTTCTCCAGTCATAAAAACAAATTACTTTGCACACATTGCATTTTGATGTAAGCAACTAAGTAAAGCTGTCTGATCTATGAGTTTATATAGAGCTTGTTTCATTCAAATCAGCTTCCCTTTATTGGAAAGTATTTTTATAATGGACACCAAACAATCTAATTTATGGATCATGTAGTCCTGCTTGTATTTTCCTATTTTATGGACGTTGACCAACAAAATCCTAGAGCCATTTCTTTCAATGTTTACATGATCGTTTCCCTGGAGGTTGTTCCTGTTGCCACTTTCTGGCTATGAAATGGTAGATTACGTCAAATAGACTCAAAATAGCCACATATGAGCTTATTTGTTCAATGTTGTTTTGCACTTACTTTAAATTCCCTTCCACTCACTCTGTAGGACTGGTGCAAATAAAAAAAAGAAAAATTTTGTATGTATTGCTCATGGTCATCCATTTCCTGAATTACAGGCTAGAATTATGAATGAAGAATTTTTTCTATTATTTTAAAGTCACATGTCTCACTCTTACTTTAGTTACATCATTAACAGCACTGCTTCCTCTGCCTTGTCACCCCTTTACTTCCAAATAGCACCGATTCTTTAATCCATCATTTTAGTTTGTATATCAACTATGTTATTTCTAGCCTGAGAATTTTAGGCTGACAGCATGGAAAATTTTACCTCTTTCAAACTAATTAATAAATCAAACAATTTTCTTTTTAAATTTTCTTATCATTATTCCTGCCATTATACTTCTGTATAGTTCCATGATATTTTCTCCTAATGCATATGGTACTTGGACATCTGGTTTATAGCCTGTATTTTCTGCTTCCCAGAATGCATCAGTTTGTGACGATAAAACAAGATAATTGCTATTCTAAAGGGTTCTTAAGTTTTTATTTTGTCCTGTAAAGTGAAAAATATTGTTTGAGCCATTGATAAGTAGAGGTAGACTACTAGAAATAATTAATAATAAAATCTCCAGAGATGTACTATTTTTTTCTAATATCTTTCAGTTGTGAAAAGTAAAAAATTTCTTCAAAATTAGAGACTGATCAACAACTTTGAGTAGATATTCATCTAAATATTACATTAAAACTCACTGCAATACCTAAAATTAGAAGTGGATGTGGATTTCACATGAATACCATGCATAGAGCAACTGAAAAAAGTATAATATTATGAATTAATTTTCTAAGACATTCCTAAGTGATTAATAGTACAAATATTGATTTATGTTTGTGCTATAACACTTATAGCACAAATTAATTTATTTCATGAAATTTGTGTGGCCATAGGACACATAATGGCTTCAGGACTACTTCCACTTTTTGTGTTTTGAGCCATAGAGAACTTTCCCACAAGCAAGTGTAAAAGTTTGGAGCTTGCTGGCATGCATTTGAAGCACTCAGTTTTTATTTTATTCACTGTTTCATAATGTGGATACACCAACATCTAACTGGCTAACCTGTGTCTCTTAAAATACAAAATATTTCAAAGTATATAGAAGAAAACCAGTGGAGTAACTATCAAATGGTTTTAAAATGAAGGTCCCACTCAGACATGTTTTTAGTTGTCTTGTGGGCTCAAATCAGCTTTTATTATCTTGGCAAAAATGCCATTTCCTGTATACATTTACTGTGTAAAAGATTGCCAGCTAATACTTATATGAAATTAACATTTGTCTTATTCTTAAATCACTCCTAGTTGGTGACTTTTAACATCTTTTAACTCTAATCATGCTGCCAGAAGAGCTGTGGACCTTCAACATGCAATTCAATACTGCAAACAGCAATTCACCTATTTAATTGTCCTCCAACCCATTATTCTGCCTNACAGCAATTCACCTATTTAATTGTCCTCCAACCCATTATTCTGCCTGGGGGGGTTGGGGAAAAGGCCTCTGGATGCAAGATGTGGGACCTACAGGAAGATCCATAAGTTTCTACCTCATGAAAACAAACTTTTGATCATTTGACAGACAAAAAATATTGATGAGTATGCCTTGTTTTCCATATTAGTCACCTTGTACATAATTTTCAATTCCTATTCACTTACTTACAT
>VZTN01018534.1:1236-20966 GCA_013400515.1 Erpornis zantholeuca
TTTTATTGGCTCAGCTGGTTAGAGCATGGCACTAATAACACCAAACTTGTGAATTCAATCCCCATGTAGGCCATTCACTTAAGAGTGGGACTTGATGATCCTTGTGGGTCCCTTCCAACTCATAATACTTCTAGAGAACAACTGGATTCATTAGTTTTGAATATATGGTTTGTGATTGCACCCTAGAAGTTTCCATTTCTTTCCCTTGACTATAAAAAGACTTAATAATGATGACTGAAATCTTGACCAGTTGAATTCTGCTGAGATATTTTCATATTTTGATAGAAAGAAAGTATTACAAATTTTTCCAACAAGATATTTGTGGTTTCCAGTGTTTGCCTCATCCTTCTAAAAAGAATGAAAATGTCAAAACATCCTGCAACATAAAATACCTTTATTTTACTTGTCATACTTATTACTAACAGAGGAGCCTCAGAAATCTCTGTCTACTGACAGAAGTATAAGGTATGATCACCTAAGTTTAAAGACCATAACGAGAGTTCCAATAGGAAATATCACTGGAAGTGCATGACAGCTATTGGAGTGCACAGGCACTGTGTTAAATAGCCAGGCATTTTTGCTGAAGCCTACTGCAATATATTAACCCTTCTTCACGCTTCTAGCAGCAAACAACAAGCACAAGGTAGATATAATTCATGTTAAACCTTCAGCTACAGAAAATTATGTAAGATAACTTTTCAGCCCACTACAGCAATGAAGAAATAGTCCCATTTGTCTAATAAAATAAACCCTCCTGTGTCTCTTTCTTTTTGGCTATGACCTTTTCTTAACTGTTCTCTTCATGCCTTACTCAGAACAAAACACCATGTTCACATTTGAGTAAGCTGTTTTGTTTCTGAATCAATCCCCCATATACTAACAACCCAGGGAGACATTTTGATACCTTTCTGTATCAGATCACAAAAACCTTTTTACATTTTTATAGAGATGTTACTAAAATAAAATTATTTTTGATTCAAATGTAGCAAAAAATCTTAGCATGTTCAAATGCAGTATGATGAGTATTCTTCCAAAAAATAATAAAAAAAAAGAGTAATGCACTGCTGTGCAATACCTAAGAAGACCTAATTACTTATAGAGAGAGTGAGAGAAAAAGCTACATAGTGACCAGTTATTACAGAGGTTTCTGTTACATATTGCATAACTGTGTTAGTCTTCATTCTCCATTGAAGCATTAATTCTATTCCATGGAAACATGAAATTCAGTTATGTTCTGAGCCAGAGTGAAAAACAAGCTTATTAAAATTCTCCATTGGAGGAAAACCCTGAAATCTTTTCACCAATGGTTTTGCTGAATCCAAAATCTCAAAAACTCCAGGGTTTCTGCTCCTGGTAGCAACCTTCTCCCTGACTATTATGAACTTATGGATACTTGAATGCATGATGTCAAATAATGTAATTTAGTACAGAAAGAACTCAGCACTTTTCCAAGGAGCTAAGGTGAAAGTAAATCAAATTTACCCTGTTTCCAGATAAATTTTAGTAGAATTTATTTGCTCAATTTTTTTAATGACAAATCAAAGAAATTGAAATTGTCCAGATTTCTTCCATCAGTCCTTTCTCAAAAGAACCTCTGTACCATGACTTCTGGCACAAAGCAGGCACGTTAGAGAGTCTTTAAATGAAGCTTGACATGGTTTAAGGAATTACTACTACCTATATGAGACAGGAGACTTTAAAATCAGCACAAATTAATTCATAAGGTAATTATTCATAAAATCGTAGAAATATGGTCTGCAACAGACATCATTTAGTAAAATTTCCCATTCCAAGTAGGACTACTACCAGTACTAAAAAGATCACTTTTCATTTGAATCTTTTCTCAGTGTTAGAGATGTGAACCTTTTAAATCATAAAATCTTAATGAGAAAACTATCATGGACTTCCAACTTTTCACATATCAGCAGCATTCTCAAACCAATTTTTCTAGCATTATCCTCTCAGGGAGAAAACACAAGCACCACCATTGCTGGTAAATATTAATTCCTTTCTAAAAATGTACACATTACAGAACATGGCATTAAAAATATATGAAACATCATTTAATGCATGCTTATATGCAGCATAAATTCTTACTTATTAAAATAATAAAAGATAAGCTAAAGATGTTATTGTACTGTATTTATGTTTATTGTAAAGGTATTCTGTATTTCAGAAGGTGCAGTTGTTGCCACGGAAACTAATTTTTAGTCTATTGCAGAGTAAATAATTCCATAAATCTCACTTCATATCCAGTTCACAGGTATGATTTCCTTTTATTATTGGGATGGGAGAGGAGAAAGGGATAATTTTTTTCCTCCCTAGGTATCTTTTTTCCATTTGTAATTTTTCAGCTTGTCTAGCAACGTTTTTTAGAAAAACAGAAGTAATTAAGAGAGGAACCCAGATCTTGCAGAAGTCCTTGTCTGAACAAATGAAGGTTTCGTGAACTTATGGAAATAATTTCTTTTTCAGAACTTCATTGGTTCCATAGGTGGATCACAAATAAAAGACTTAATAAATGTAATTCTCAGTAGATTGAGAAGCTGAGATAATTATTTTTGTAAAATGGTTTAAAATACAACTAAAGGTGTTGTAGAAGCTCAAAGTACTTCCGCTATTCTGATCATTGCTACCATTTATTACTGTGCTGGGATCAGTGAAGTTCATTTTTATAGAAAAGTTTTCACATGAATTTCATACTTCCTGGGACATGCATATCATATATCACACACCAGTATTTTAATGTTTTAGCTTTCATCCAGACTGTAGTCTTGTACTTAGTAAAAGGGCCTGTGAATGTTTCTTTGATATCCAGAGGTGTTTACTATGAGAATGTAATTGGTGGAATTGCACAAGGAACTCCATCTTTATTGTTTTACATCTTTATATGTGATCGTGTTACTATCTGTGCAACATTATATATATTATCCATGTATCTAACAGAAAAAACTACCTTTCTTTTGTGCTCAGTTTTTCTTTTCTTCCAGAACCGAGATTTTCACATTACCCTTTGCAGCGTATCTTCTGCAACATCCATGCAGAGCCAGAAAACAGAAAACCCAATTTTATCAATAGGACTAAAGCTCACTGGGGTAACAGATTCAGCTAAAACTGTGAGGGAAAACTTAGGCAGGGCCAGAAGAGGAATCAGCTTCAGAGCCTACCTCCTCTGTTTAACAGTTTTTCCTGGCAGGACTTGGCCACCACACTAATAGGGAGGGAGGCTGTCCAACAGTGTCAGCTCTGAGTGTTGAACATGACCATGTCCAGCAACATTATTTGTGGGGTTCACCACTGAGGCCATTACAGACTTCTTGCAGTAGAGGCACATTTGAACTGTACACTGAGGAAATGGATGACTGTAAGGAAGAGAGGAGGAGAGATTAAGGAGTTTCTGACACCTAAAAGGGAAAGAGGAAAGGGGGAAGATAGGGAAGTTCACGGAGGACTGATGTCGCTGTATCTGCCAGGAATAAGAGGGATACAAAAGAGGAAGCATTGAGTGGTGCTGCTGGCGATAGATCCTTCACCATCCCCAGCAGCATCTGTCTGTCTGCATCAAGTCTGCTGGCCTTTCCTGGTGCTCTGACATAACAAAAACAGGCAGCAGGGCCAAGGCCATTCTGCTGTCCCCAGGGTTCTGCTGCCTTGGAGAGCTAGCTACCTTGGCCATGATGAGAGCCAGGCCAAGCTTAAAAACAGCAAAGCTGAAGCCAAGGCAATTTTATGCAGTTATATCAACATTAGAATCATAGAATATCCTGAGCTGGAAGGGACCATATGGATCATAGAAGTCCAGCTCCTGACCCTGCACAGTATAGTCCCAAGAATCACATCATGTGCACTGTTGTATGCAGATACTACAGATTTGATACAAAGAAGGATACCAAATATCAAGGCCTCCATAAGGAATCAGGCAGAGATATCACTTTAAACACAAGCAAAGTAGCTAGTAGATATAAAACTGTATAACTATATTTTTTTAAAAGACTGCTCTCTCTCAGCTCAAATGAGCATAGCAATGCCTCTAAATTAATCTTATAAGTGATAAAAAAACTATTTTCAGGTTTGGATTGAATGGAGACTTCTTTATTTTGATTGCTGCTAAATCTATCTCTGCCTTCTGTTTTCATGTATTCCGTACTCAAGCAAAAATTACTTTTAATTTCAATGGGAAGTGCAAGTGCTCAGACTTTAGGCAGATCACACATGCACTTGAGTCTGACAAGTGGCTTAAGTACTTACTTTTGATAGCTATGTTTCAAACAAAAGGAAGGCTAAAATGTCATTTTTGAGATATCTCCAGTGGCTGCATGAAATCACACTGCTCAGTTCAGTGTTTCCAAGCAATATTACTGTCCTTATACAGAATTTATTGACTTGTTAAGAATAATCAGGAAAAAGGAAGATTAGTATCATCATGTTTTCTGACTTTTTATGTATTTCTCCATACATTAATTCCATAGAAAGCATATTTCCTTTTTTGATGCCAGCAAAGTATTCCTCATGTACTTAATCTGAAAACCTGGGCATTCTGGGAATGTCTTGTTTGTTTAGCCCTGAGGTTCTGAACGTTTTGGGTAAATAGCAAAGGAATCCAAATGCAGCATTTGGTTTCAAGGAAATACAAGAAAGAAAATGTTCACACGAGGAGATTTTATATCAAAGTAATTTCTATTCTTACAATTCTTCAGACTAACATCGACATTTCAGAGCTTGCCAAACATATACACCCCTGAGCAAAAGAGCTATCACACAACTGCAAAAGCTGCTACCGCTGATATCCATCAATTCTTAAGGTACTGTCTGTTTCTGTCTGTTTGCTATCCTACTCCATCCTCTACACTTTTCAAAAACTAGGGTGTTTAATATTAATGCTGTTATAACGAATATACATTTGTGAAGAAAGCATTGGACTGAATCATACAGCATATAAAGGTTTATATAACATGAGACAGTATAACTTAAACTAAATCACTCAAAAGGATGTGAGCAAATTAAAAGGTATTTTAGAACTCCCTAGCCCTTTTCTTAAATTAGGCTTCACACTTAAAGGCATCCAAAATCATGAGATTCAAGGAAATGTTTCTTTCATGTCCGTTTTAAGACTGCAGAGGGCTGTAAAAATACTATTTAATTTGGCAGATTTTCTAAGACATCCTTTCAGTTACTCAAACATTCATGTAAAAATGTCAAAATGAGTGAATTTTTTGATATGTACAAAGTATAAGGTGTAAAAGGGAAATCAGAATTGCAATCAGATGAAGCAAATATTTTTATACCTGTCTCTGTAAACTAGAGAAGTTTGATTTTGGCATGCACTAAGGCATTTGATATACTGAAAACTTCAGAAAAATGCATGCCCATTTTCATATAATAGTTTTACTGACGTGTGGGAAGAGAAAAATACTGTTTTTCCTATATATTCTACTATTTAAAATGCACTGCTGTGTTCAGTTTACTGAACTAAAATGTCCAATATAATTTAATATTGTATCTGCACTGATTTTGGTTTGTTGTTTTGGGGGGTTTATTTGGTTGGTTTTTAATTCAAAATTTTTATGTTGCAGAGAAATGTTAATTCAATGTAAAATTCTTCATTCACCTTTCATGCACTTATTCAGCAACAGCTGAAAAACTGTTCATAAAGGAGTTAAATAATAAGGATCTACTTCATACTGACAACAGAACACACTCTAGCACTTGATATCTGGTCTTTATTGTAGGCAGCAGTTTTGTGGGAAAATAAACAAAGGGCAAGAAAGCCATGATTGACGGAAAGGAAGCATTTACTGAGATAGGTAACATTTAGAGCATTTAGAGAGGTTTGTTTCCCCTGGAAATGACATGCTTTGTATATGGCTTTTATAGACTTCCCCGAAAAGTCCATAAAACAATAAAGTTTAAATTATGGGTCATTATTGTTTAATTTTGCACATAGATAACCTAAATGTCTAAAGCATGTTTGCGCTGGTTTTTGTTCAAGAAATTCTGATCAATGACATTGATTTTGAGGACACAATATGTCAGTGTTAAACTAAAATCTCCTTCTTAATGCACAGTTACAATGCACATTAAATAAATAAACCCAGAACACAGTACCTCTCATAACTACATTGCCTCAATTAATCAAACAGCTCAACGTCTCTAATTAACATTAGTGTACTATCTGGTTTTAGGAGAGGGTAATCATTTTGAGCTGACTCACACATTGCAGACAGGAGCACAGGCTTAATGCTGATCCAGCTTCAAAACTCCTGCTTTGTTTGTCAATGTTAGTCAGCTATATTATGATTCCTATGTTACTGTACTTTGTTTTAATTTAATTTTGTTTTTACCTGTCCTTGCTCAACTCAAAAGGGGGTTCTTACTTCTACCTAGTTTCAGACTATTCACATCCCCTTCCAGGGCCCTGTTCAGCAGAAACACAAGAGTCCATAAAATATTTTTGTCTGTGTGAAGCAAGAGGACAAAACAGAGAATTTTGTGAAGTTGTTACATAAAGTCATGGTACTTAAACTCTAAGAGCAAACTATTAGTGTTACTATAAAGAGAAATAAGTGTTAAGAAATTATTCAATATTGATGACACAATTTTGTTTCAACTCATAATCACTTTTTTGTCTTTGTGGTCTTGGTCAGAGAGCAGGATATATTGCTTGATTAAAAATTTTCTATTGTCTTTTTAATAACAGATTTTGTGTCTAATCAAAATAATAAATGTATAAGTAAATACTCTGGTCAACATTCACTGCGTTGGGAACCATTCTGCTTCTGAAACACCAGCTGGGGTTTTTTTTCAAACCTTCAGCAAAAGGAAGATCTAGAAGTAAGTCTTATGGGAAATATTATTTTTGTTGCACTCTGCCTGCAGTTCATTCCTGAGACACGTCCAAGACATGGGAAAAGAAACAGCATCTTAGAGAAAGAAGGAATACACAAAACTACAAAGACTTCTCTAGGGATGTCGTCCCTCTGGTCTACCAGTTTATAGATTTATGTACAGAACTGTCACTCTCCTAACTGAACTGATAGATTTTCCTTTTATGCCTGAACATTGAACAGAGATAAAGAGTCAGGGCAATACATATCTTTATTCCTTTAAATATTCTATTCTTTTTTAACACATTTGAGAAGGAAAGTTCACCAAACCCCCAGATACAATTGTGCTAAAGCAGAATCCCCTTGGAATCTATCTGTTTATCATACACCACTTTTGTCACATTTATTTAAAGTGACAAAATTATACACAATATGGAATCACTGTGATTTGCATAAATATTTTTTTTAAATTCTGCTACCAATACATGCTTCCAAAAGCTAGCACAAGGGACCCTACTGACTTCTAAATTTTTGTTATTCCTCTGTAACTGTGATAGTAACAATTCCCCATTCTACACAAGTTCCTCTTCATGAATAGCTTGTTGTGTCCTCCTTCCATCTTCCTTCCCACTGCCCCACACTTATTAGGGCTTCAGTGATTCTAATTATTGATTTAGCCACCCAAAGTACAAAGCCCTAGTCCCCAGAGAAAAACATGATAACTGAGTAAGTCTTTCTGGAAAAGCTACATAGATGACATGAAATAGCAGACCAGGTTCACCTGTAATGATGCTTTATCTGCTTATTTATCTACTCCCAGAACTACAGCTGTGATGCTTCTATATAGATATTGGTAAAATGTTTCAAAAAAAATGACTGTCTGAAACATGAGGTATTTTTCATGACCTCTCTCCTCTATTTGGTCTGTGTTTTGCTTTCATATGTGTGTCACTCACTATTCCAAAACACCTCATCATGTTTACTTAGCTAATGGTTTAAAACACTTTCCCCCTCAGACAGACTTGGACATATTCTTGAGAAAATTTCCATGAATTTATATTTTCACTTACCTGAGTACTATGGTTTGATAATTTTACCTCCATTCGATCAACTTTTATTAGTTGCTATCATACAGTAGCTCATCTCAGTAGCTACAATATTCATAGGAGACAGTACTGAAATGAACTGCAAATGCATCAAGATTTATAAGTGCTTGTAGAACTTTTCCTGGATTCTTACTAGATTGACTGGCAATTGTTAGGTGAATGGCTAAGCCTACGTTTTCTGTTTCCCCCTGCTGAAGCCGTTACGTTCACACTCAATTATCTTATCTTAGAACAGGGTGACTGCTCTGAATAAGAGAAAATATTCCATGTTTGTAACTTTCTTGTAGCAGATAATTGAATTATACTGTGGATTTCATTAGCGAGAGCCAAAGGAGTCCTGAGTAGCATGAGTGCATTCATTAAAGTTTGTGCTGGTTTTGACTGAGATTGGGTCATTTTCCTCAGAGTAACTGGTATAGGGCTGTGCTTTGGGTTTGTGCTGAAAAGGAGGGGATTTGTGCTAAACACATCAATGTTTCACTTACTGCTGGGCAGTGTTTACAAAGAATCAAGGCATTTTCTGCTCCTCCTAGTGCTCCACCAGCGAGGGGCCTGGGGGTGCTCATGAAGTTGGAAGGGGATGTAGCTGGGTCAGCTGTTGCCAGCTGACCAAAGGGACATTCCATACCATAGGACATTATACTGGGTATATAAAGCTGAATGAGCAGAAGGCAAGGAGCGACATTCTGGGTGGTAAGGGTTGTCTTCCCAAATCACAGTTACGTATGAGGAAGCCCTGATTTTCTGGACTGGCTGAACAGCTGCCTGCCCATTGGAAATGGTGAATGAGTTCCTTGCTTTTCTTTGCTTTTAGTCCTCTGGTTCCCTCTCCCTTCCCAAAATTGGGGAATCTGTTAGCAACTGTGGGGTTCTTAGTTGCCAGCTGGAGTTAAATGACAACAAAGTCCTACTAATTTATGGTTCCCTTTCTAAAGTCCCTGGACAAACTGCAACACGATATGTAACTAATTAAAGTTACAACACAATATATTTTGACATGAAAATAGGACCCAGCTTGAGTGGAACTGTAAAAGAGATATTCTGAGCCCTATCTGACCACTCTCTACTTTCTTTCTGGGAGACAGTATAATCAGCTGACAGCTTCTTGGTGCATCTGATGCTGTATTGTATCTGGATAACCATGTCCATAATGCATCTTTGGTAAACAGTAGTGCAGAAGTTTTCAGTAGTACAGAAACACCTTGAGATTAGTAGAAACCTCAGAAGACATTTACCAGACAATTCACAGATTACAATAGTCTACTTAATACCTAAAAACATTTTCATTAAATTATTTTCACTTTGGGAATCTGTTGATAACCTTTAGATTAAAAAGTGTAAGACACACTAGTGAGTACAGCAAAAGAGTACACACTGTACTTGTAAAAATGAGGCCAAGAGACATCTGAAACTGTGGCTGGGATATGCAACAGCCTCTATTAGGCCAGATCCTCGGCTGTGCTTGCCAGCCTTTGCTGCTTCCCAATGATCTGATGGCATATTTCAATGCTTCTAATGGCACTTTTTGGCTTTGGGTTGAACCCTTGCATTCTCAGTTGTCTGTACATAGTGCTGATCTCCAGAGGATTGGAAGGTACTTGTTTCCCATACCTACTTTATCCTGCAAAACCCTTCTCAGGACCTTATACTGATAACTTTTGTACTTTTACCAAGTAATATTACAAGAGACTCTCAACTCTTTTGTGCCTCAAATACTGCATCAAAGGAGACTGTCTGGCTTTTTAATGCTTACCATACTTTTATTCTCTGTAGGGAACAAGTCACAGTCTTGTGACTGTGCTCACACAGGAGCAATAACTTCTAATCCACTGAAGTAGATGTAATTTCTATTTTCCTCAAAACTTCTACTTATCTATTTCACACAATTTCAAATATGACTCAGTGTCTCAAGTTTTAATTTCTATTAGTTTATACCAACTGCAGGGTTCTTTTAAAATCAGAATTGTTAAAGTGTTTACCTATATTAACAACAAATTACAGACATTTAAAAATTACACATACTGCCAGTCAGCCACCCCAGTGATAGGTAAGAATCACTATCCAAAAGATCTTACTTCACGTACTGACTTTCATTGGTTTTGTTTGTAGATATATTTCCCCTTTTGTGATCTAAAGAATGCTCATGTACCTGGAATCAAGCAATATATGTTGTGAAACATAACTGGAGTTCGTCTGGTCTAACCACCTAGTTATTCAGACAAAGCAGGTTTAACTTCATATCTAAAGGTTGCTTAGGGTTCTATCTAGTCAATCCTTGAAAATATCCAAGGACAGAGAACTCACAGCCTCCCTCGGAAATAAAAGAGCTCATCATCCAAATTAGAAATTCAGTCTAAGGAAAACGTTTGAGAAGAATATCGAGTGATTACCCTCTATTCAATTTTTGTCAGTCAAATACATGTGATGACCCTGGATATATTTTCATAAAAGCATAAATAAAACATTGTCATTGGGTAAAAAAGGGCAGATTTAGGATGAGGGAGAAAGGTTCACAAACCACTGAAAATGGACTCATTTCAAAGATATTAAAAGATATTAAAAACAGAACAATATATTCTCTGCCGTGGTAGACAACCCAACACGCATGGGTGAAATGGGGACTGGGAAAAGCATATATTTGCAAAACAATGTATCATTTTAGGTTAAGAACAATATATTACAGTCAACATGCTTTCTTCCACATCTTGTGTTGGGGCTAAATATGTAAACAAGATCACACAACTTTTAACCCTCAGGCTCTCATCTGGAAATATTCATTAAGCCAGCAAATATTAAAGTAATTGTCACAGCTTTAAAGTCAAAATTATATTCCTTTATCTACAAAAATGAGTGAAGGATAAAACCACCTAGCATTATACTTGCCAATATAATTTGAAGTGTAGGGAGGAAAAGAAGATGAGGCTTCTTTCCACCTCACAATTTTACACTTTTTGCATCAGAACCATGGTCTAATGAACTCTGATACAGTGACTCATATTACATTTTAGTGCCAATAAAAAATATCAGTTGGTTCACTAGCTGACAGCATACAATTACATTCCTACCTATAAGTAACTTCTCTAAAAACTTCCCTGTAAGCAGAGGAAAATTATTTTACCACTACAAGAAAAAAAATCTAATTTTCCCTTCTAATTTCCTGACAGTATTAGAGTAAAGTATTTACAATGCAGCAATACAGTTCTGCAGAATTAGAAGGAAAAAACAGCTGTTGCTGCTGAACTTTAAGATCATACATCCAGTAAAAACCTCTTTAAAAATAGCAAGCAGCATAAATGAGATCACAGATATAGATAGAATGAGTTGCAAATTATTTTTGTAAATCTCTAAACATAACTTGAATGAGTATGCAGTTTCATTCATCAGATAAACTTATGTAATACCTTGTTTTCTAAGTGGTCTATAAAATAAATGTCTGACCACAGTATCTAAAAAAAACAAACCCAGAAGACAGTTGTTTACTAGCAAGAAAAAGTACCAATTTGTACAGTATTGCTTATTTAGTTGGTCAGAAGTCATCTGCAGAGAAAACTTATGTGTATGACACATTTTTAACATGTGTTTTTATTAACAGGCCCCTCTCTCCACTCTGGGGAGTGAACTGGCCTGTTTATGTGTATCATGTGCTTCCATGAAGGCAAACCAATAAATAGATTGCATTTTTTAGCTATGAATATCTTACAAAATAATTAACAGGGAGCTATTACTTATAAGGCTTGGCGATAAATCTTAATTATAATTTCCGTTGTATAAACTTCATAGACACCTTTCACAAGATACTGAGATGGGCATAGTGATGTTTTAGATTCCCTCTATCTTTATCCAATGTCTAAATTTTGTCCATTTCAGTCTCCTGGAAGAGCCACTGACCATTTTCAGTTTATAAAAACATCTATAAAGAATACCAGAAAAGGTGTAGATGCATTTTAATACCGGTAGATGAAGGAGAATACTTCAAAATTATATTACTCGTTAAGAATTAATAAAGCTATTCCACATTTAAAGGACAGTGTAGTTATCTGCATTACTTACTGGCTGAGTTAGACACCTTGTTTCATGTTTATTTTATTAAAAAGTTAAAAGCATAGAAAATAAGTACTCGAAGCGAATTCATTTTTTAAGAACCTGAAATTACAGTGAAAAGAAAAATGAAACATATTTGAAATAATTTGAATTAGGGAAGAAATATATGATTGATTTATTACAACAGAAAATAGCATGCATAAACTTAGGCAATGAAAGTGTTTATGTACTTAGGAAGTACACATGAGAAATATTTCTATAAAACAGACTAAGGTTTATTGAAATTTAGAATAGGCTGATGCTATTTGTTTTACAACAATGTAGAGGTGGAATCACTTCTAGGGTGTTTGAAAGCTTTAAAATATTTATTTTTCTGTTTTATGGAAGACAAGTATTTTAGAAAGGAAAATGTATATTATTTGTAGCACTAGAGTAGATTAGGGCAGAAAAAGCATCTGAATGAGCTATGGAACAGTTGAAATAATATTGAGAAATGAACTGAAAATTTCTTTCTGATCTTTTAGTGGTGATACCACAAAAAAACCCCAAACTCTTCTGGGTAGCCATGTGGAATAAAAGGTACAGTATTTTATATACAAAGAGTGTTATATTTATCACTGAATAAAACATTATATTGTCTTGGTTTGAAAGACAGGTGTCTGCTGAGCAAGGTAGGAGCCTCCCTTGGAATGGAAGATGCATCCTCCTTCCCTCCGAATTATTATAATTTTGAAATGAAGGGACTTGCAGGCAAAGACATGAGTCTAACAAAGACAGTTCTTTACTAACACATATATATAACAGGGCACACAAGCAGCAGTGCCCACGGCAGCGATCCCAAGCAGAGCAGGCCCAGTGCCCCCGGCTCGGCTCTCAGGCCTTTCCCTGCGCTGCAGTGCCGCTCACGGCCGGCAGGGGGCGCTGGCGGGGGCGATGGTTCCCCCGCGCCTGCAGGGGGCGCTCGGAGCCAGCTCGGCCCTCACGCGGTGGTGGCGGCAGAGAAGTGCTGCACAAACCCCTGGGGCAGCCAGACCTGGCAGGGCCCTCGGAGACAGCAGGCTGGAACAGCAGGGACGGACCCAAATCCCAGGTTGGGAACAGCAGGCTGGAACAGCAGGGACGTGCCCAAATGCCGGTTCGAAGATGAGATATATCAAGCTCCGGAGCTGCAGCAGGGCCCCAGGATGTCTAGGCAGGCAGGAAGTGCAGGGCTACAGCGCAGCGAAGGCTCACAGCAGCGACAAAGGAATGGTGGGAGTGGGACAGCCTCAGCCCGGCTCCCAGCGGAGCAGGGAAAGGCAGGCTTGGGATCTCGAGTTCTCTGAGGCACCCGAGCAGATGGTGAGAGAAGTCCCTTTCTGGTGAGGTAGGGTGTTAAAATAGGATCCCAGGGCAACAGTCACTCCAGAGAGCAGGTTCCCCTCATAGTAGAAGGAAGGCAGCAGAAGGCAGGACCCAGCAAAGGTGACACATTCCCTCCACCATGAGAGTCCTAGGGGATGAACCCAGCCCCTTTTTGCCAGTTCAAATCTCATGGCATCCTGCCTTAAACAAGAAAACCCCAGGTAAAAGGGGGCAGCCTCCCCTTGTGGCCAGGTCAATTTGTTTCCCAGCAACAGGTATGGGGAAAATTCTCCAAGAGAAAAAAGAAAACAAAGGAGGTACTCCTAAAATCCCAACATATATCAAGAAGCAAATGCGAAGAGCCTTAATTTGTCAAGCATTTGATTTGCTCTGTCATTCATAAAGAATGACAAATAAAGAAATGTTTTTGAGGCATGGTCATCTGATTTCCTTCTTTTTCCTGTACTCTTAGAACTTCTAGATTATTTGGTAACTCCCACCCCTTCCCTGCACATACACAGTCATTTCTGAATATCTTAAGCAGAAAGAAATAACATCTGCCCAACATGACCAGGCTGGGAAGGGTATTATTCCATTTCCTGAGACCTCAGCTTCTCTGATAAGTCTCTGAATACTGAGCAGTGCTGGTCAGAGAATACCTGACAGAATGGCACAACGGGGCTTCTGCTACAAAAACGTCTTTGCAGAAGGTCTAAGAGCAGAAATACTTTGGGAAGTCACTCCCATTTCCCACCCGCATGCCATCTAGGCTCAAAAGGATAAAAGGCAGGAGAGCCCATCACAGTCCAGCCCACGAAGAGAGAGTTTCAGAGCTGCAAACCCTCATGGACCCCAACAGTTGAACCTCTCCATTCCCCTCAACAGTGACTTGTCCACATAACTTTGACAATAGCATCTTCCCGCTCTCCAAAGGCAGAAGAAAGAACATCAAACATTGAAAAATTAAGTGGTGGATTTGACGTAAAAACTGACATCATTCATTTGGTTAGTCGAATTTTTATTACTCATTGGGGAAGATCCCCACAAGTGCTAACTTAATGCTAAAATGTCTCTGTAATACAGTGAAACTAAAAAACCATCCACTCGGACAGAGTTTCCAGGACTCAAAAATGTTACTGAAATACCCCTTTGAAAAGACCTATTCTAAAAGCCAGAACTTTGAGAGAACTTTAATATATTAACTATGAACAAAAAAAGGAGCTCTGAAAGTAGAAGGTAAGGATGGCCATCAGTTATTTTGTAGTTAAACACATTCTCTACACTGGAGAAGCCAAAGTTCAAAATAATGAAGCTTATGATGACCCTAACAAAAGAGAAACTATTAAGACACAAAAGTCAGAATGTTACAATTTGCAATTTTATTTGTAAATTATCCACAATACTACATAACTGATTTACTTGGAAAGCTACATATAATTAATATTTCCCGGTACTCTGTTTAGCACCCTTTCTGTTGTCAACTTGTCAGGAATTTATGCAGGGAACATTTAATAATGATAAAAATGATGCTTTGCATAAAATTCCTGTGCTACAAAGAGAGACCTCTGATTTGAGTCTCCTCTTCTCCCCCTTCAGTATTTTGCATTCCTTTATCTCTTTTCTATATCTCTCTGTGATCAGCATTTTATTTTTCTGTCGGATGCCTTTTAGAGGATACAAAAACTTTTTTTCTGAGTAGCAGACTGAAAATGACTGAGACCTCCCTCAACTAAGCACATATTTAGATGCTGGAATATTGTGAACATTATCCTTGTCAGATTTGCTTGTCAGCTATTATCCTTATCAAACACATACTCTCTCACAGAGTTAATCCTCTGCAACTCACTAAATAGTTTAGTCCATATATTTTGAACTCATTTCTCTCTTATTTAAAGAGGGAAAACAAGGAAGAGGTTTACTACTGCTCTTCTCTTCCCCCCAGTATTCTGTCTTCTGCTCCATCAGTTTTAGAAGGAAAGGATCCCTAGGTTGTTGATTTGATCTATTTGATAGAAATGTGTGTATTGTGAGGACGTACCGGGCCTAGTTGGGAGAGTTAACTTTCCTCACAGCAGCTTGTATGTTGCTGGTTTAGATTTATGGCCAAAATGAGACAGATAGAAAACCTGTTCAGCTATTACTAAACAGCATTTGCATAGCACCAAGATCCTTGATGCTTCAGTCTGCCCTACCACAGTGGATAGGTTGGGGATCATGCCGGAGGTTGCAAAGGAACATATGACACAAACTAACCAGGGATACTACATGCCATATAATGGCATGTTTAGCAATAAAAGGGAAAAGAAGGGAGTACCTTTTGCCTAGGAACAGGCTAGGTGTTGGTCTGCCTTTGGGAAATGGTGAGTGATTGCCTTTGCATCTCTTGGTTTTATTTTCTTTCTTTCTTCTTCCACTTCACTTATCAGTTTATTATATTTTTATCTCAACTCCTATGTTTTCTTGATTTTACACTTCTTTCCCTCTTCCCTGTCCCACTGAGGATGGGGGAGTGACTTGTGTGGTGCTGAGCTGCCCACCTGTGTCAAGCCACAAGAGGACTAGGGAAAGAAGGCTGAGATCTGGAGTTCCCTCCATTTAAGGGTATAGGAAAAGAAAGTATTTAAATGTATAATTAAATGAAGCAAACAACAACTAAATCAGTAGCATATGATTGAAACATCTCAATTCAGTCCAGCCTGCAACAGAACTTGTTTTCTTGTTGAACTCTATCTGGCAGAAATACATTAAGGAACATCATTGACCCTATGGTCAATCATACTTTGTTCTTTTCTCTTTTATCTACAGAAAATAATAACGTGTAATGCTAATGAATAAAAATTCCAGGCCTTTTGTTGCTTAAATTTTCTTTTGTATTTTAAAAATGATACCACAGAGTGACAGCTACATGGGAATTTATGCTGTATCCTGAAGTCATTTTCGTAACCAACGACAATTTAAAGAGAACAGAACTTACAAAGGCAGATTTGATTAGTATTTTATTAATTTACTAGGTGAATTAGCAGATGATATGCAGTCTTCCTGACTGTGTTCTATGAACATGTCAATACAGTTTCAAATATCCTACACTGCACATGAAAAATTCATTTCTGTAAGCCGTCGCCAGCATGCACTTGTATCACCATGCTCCTCTGGTGGGCTCTCCTAGTAGTATTCTCATCTTGCAGCCAATGGCATCCTGGCCTGTACCAAAAAATGTGTGGCCAATGGGGCCAGGGCAGAGACCATCCCCTTGTACTTGATACTGGTGAGGTCACACCTCAAATCTTGTGTTCAGTTTTGGGCCCCTCACTGCATGAAACTATTTGAGATGCTGGAGCGTGTCCAGAGAAGGGCAACAGAGTTGGTGAAGGGGCTGGAGCACAGTGTATACAAGGAACAGCTGAGGGAGCTTGTGTTGTTCAGCCTGGAGAAAAGGAGGCTCAGGGGGCACCTTCAAGTTCTCTACAACTGCCTGAAAGGGAGGGTTTAGCCAGGTGGGGCCATCACCTCACCGCCTGGGAGGTGCTACCCCTTCTCCCAGGTTACAGGTGACGGGATGAAAGAAAATGGTCTCAGGTTCTCTCTGAGAGGAGGCGATGCCTTAAATAGCTACCTAAAAACAGAGACTAGACAGGAATAAGGGAATAAAAGAGGTATTTATTTGAAAGGCTTTCAGAGGTACACTCTGAGGTCAAGAGGCTGCTGCCTCAGTGCATCCCAAGATGGACGACAGGTCACGAGTTCTTCACCCTTTTATAGGTTTGGTCCATTTGCATATCAGTATAAATTCACCAATTAAAACTTTAGCTAATGATGTAATTTCTCTAAGCTTCCCCCTCCCCCCCAAGAGGATGGTTTACACATTTTGGGCCTAGGATGGTCTGGGTGTCCTTGGAGAGCAAGCTAGAGAGGCTTTGTTATGTCTATCTTAGTATAAGAGAGCAGTGGCTAGCAAGATACAAGAAACCTCAGAGTTACCTTAGCAGTACAGGATTTGAAAAATATAAAAGTTAAAACCTAAGGCATCAGAGGTTTAGACAAAATTAGGATTAATTTAATCACTGAAGGTGTGGTCAGGCTGCCCAAGGAAGTGGTGAAATCACCATCCCTGCAAGTGCTCCAAAGGTATGTGGATATGGCACCTGGGGACATGGTTTTGTGATGAACAGCACACACAGCAGTGCTGGGTTAACAGTTTGGCTCGATGATCTTAGATGTCTTTTCCAAAATTAGTAATTCTATGATTCTGATTTACACATTTTGACAAAAGCTCCTGTCTTTCATGCTGTGGACAGTCAAACAAAAAATCCTCTTCTAGGAGCTGTATTTGGTAGATTCTCTACACGTTGAAATCTCTATATAAATAGACTTTTTTAAACAGCTATTACTCAATTTCTATATTAACAACTCTGCAAACAAGGTGAAAATAGTAGACAAGATGGATTGTGTCTCTTTCCCAAAATGCTCAATTTCTAGCAGCAGCTAAATACCTAGTTATTATTTTGTTTTCAAGATCTTAAAGCACATATCAAATGTTCATTAGTAACACAATTTCCCCCCCTCACATTCCTCACATTCTCAGCGCATTAGTATATGCATATTAATTTGGATATATAGATAATATAGTATGTTGATTTGGGTAATATACGTGTATTAATACACATATTACTATTTCTACTGAAAGCTAAGCTATAATATAATACAAAAACAGTTGTCTTCATACAAAAAAAAAACAAACTGAAAAACAAGGCTGAGAATCATTGACATTGTGATCAGCACTTCCAGGGTAAATATTATTTTTTAATAGATAATTTTACAATAATTTTAGGAAAAAAAAAGAGAAAAAAAATTCAAGACCCATGTTACTCTTAAGGAACAGCTTGTAAGTCTCCTGAGAGAGTGATGATATGGTCACTACATGTGATATGGTCATTACATGCAATAAAAGCACTACATGTGGATTTTTGTACAATATAAAGTAAACATCATTAATAAATGTTTATAATGCTGGATATTAGCTCACTCATATGAGTACTTGCTTAAATTCAGGGCAGTTACTTTCTGAAATTACTTTTGCCTATAAAAAAGCATTTGTGGATTCTAGATTCCAGAGAAGACCTAGGCCTATCATGTCCTCTCCTCACATTTCTTATTTTCTGTTCCCAGCCTTCAGATTGTATTTCATTCTTTCAGATGTGTTGGGACTATTTTGTTTTAAGTGACCTAGTTTTCACTTTTTTTTTTCATCATATGGAATTAGATGGTTTGCAATTACATATACTGGAAGTGATCTAATTCTGAGGATGAATCATCTGTAAAATAAACTTTTGTACTTACTCTATACAAAACAAATTTAGTTAATGAAGATATCAATAGACAAAATCTTTCATTAAAACAGGTCAGATGTCGACATTCAGGGCTCATACAGATCCAAAACTCCACACTTTTAATGGAGCATGTTGCCCTCAAAGTCTCTAAAAAAAGGTGTTGTTATTACAGCTGCACACAGTCACCCATTCTTGCTTTGCTGTGTTTTTATTAATATAGGGATGATTTGCTGTTAAGGGTTCTACTTATAATTTCTTTTATATATGCTAGTTATTTCATTAAAAAATTATCTAGAGTCCTGTTTCAGTGAAGGGTCACAGCTGCTCTTCTTGAACTTCCTTTGCCTTGAGATTTCTCCTGGAGGAATTGCCAGCTCTTCATTTCTGAGACAATTAACTAAGAGAAAGGAATCGATACATAGTCCCTAAACAATACAGGGACATCACTATGCAAATAGAATTAACCTCCTAAATAATAGAATTTGAAGACCTAGTCTGGTCACAGTTCGCAAAGTTCGTTTTCAGCTGGGACTTCAGAGAAAAATCAACTGTTTTTTTTTTTTTTTTTGTCTACCAGATAAAGAAAAGACTCTGAAGGAGCTTTGTCCATCTGGTTTCACTTTTAAGAAATACAAATAACTACAAATAGCAGAGTGGTGTTATGCCGACTTTGTCCAACTATTCCAGGCTGGAAAAGCAATGGTGATCCAACATGCTGATTAAAAGAGAGTTATACTATTTAAGTTTAAAGAGTGGAAAAATCCTTTAGTTTGTCTAATCTGTATTTCAGAAATGTGTTCTGAAATATAAATAAAAAACTTTCTTTGAATCTATTACTTTCAATCAAGTTTTGCCTTCTAATATCAAATTCCTTGCTGAGAAGACAATTTCTGTTCCTAGGCAGAACTTGATGGTGTCATCTTCATTTATGGATTAATGGATTACTCACTTACCAATGACCAGGCTCGTTCATGTTCGTTTAATGTCGAGTTAAAAGCAAATTTTCCAGATAAGCGGCAGCTGCAACTGCCAGAGCTGAAAATCCAGAGAGCTTTACACACCAAGTGTTACCACCGCACTCCCTGCCA
>VZTN01018537.1:795-21925 GCA_013400515.1 Erpornis zantholeuca
AAGAAGGAAAAAATCACTGTCAGGTTTTAGATAACTGACTAATCAGAAATAGGATTACTTTGAGATGTAATTTATTCAGAATAAATGAAACCCTGAGTTTACTCCTGAAGGAGATCTATCAGAGATTCAATTTCTTTACTCAAAATTGAGTTAGGTGAATAAGGGACTCTTCAGTTTGATGCTTGAATTAAAGTGATCAGATCAATCAAAAATATTTTGTTAGGCCTAAAATTAAATATTACTTTAATTGAAAAAATATTTACTGCGTTAACCTTATTTTTAGAATTGGAAAAAGTACCACCACTTGGAAAAGTCAATCTCATTTGGAAAACTTGAAAGCAATCATCAGCCACTTAAAAAGATAAATTACCAGGTTTACTAGCTGAAGTTTCTTAGATTAACTGCACATGAATTGGAAAACAGAAAATAAACTTGAAAGAAAGACGCAGCTTCAGAGACTGCACATATTTTCCTGTCTTTCCATCCACAGAAGTGCTTCCCAAATTACAGACTCAGAGAAGCCTTGGCTGGAAGAGGTTTCTGGAGGTTTTCCTTCACTGCCTTCTGTCTGTGATAGACACAAATTCCAGCATTAAACACAGGGAATTGTCAGTTCCCTGTTCATGGAAAAGTTTAATGAATTTCTGTTGGAAATATAGATCTCAGTCTTTAGGAAGAGTTATTTATAATTTTAATTACATACATTTGCTGAGATGATAGAGGAAAAGAGGTCCTATAGGCTTTCGTCTGTTTTGTATTTACCACAGACATAGCCACCACAGAAATTACTAATACAAATGTGAAAAAAAAGCCCCTTATATTGTAAACTACATCTGTTGGAAACTGCCATTTCTGCTTATATTCATGGGAAAAAAGAGTTTAAACCCCCCCCCAAAATTAAAGCCTTTCATACAGAAATTACTTCAAAATAAATCTTTACTAATGAACTATATTTTATCAAGATTTTGAAGGGAAAATTTGCAGAAACATTCAATTACAGGAACTTGAGGCAGCTCAAAAAGCCCAGAGAATGCTTTCTTTTTAAAATCTCCTAGTGGTTTAAAACTTATTTGGCAAGAACCTATCTAATTTCAATAGATAAGCTCAGTTTTCATCTTTTAACTTTCAAAATAAGTGCAAAACAACGAATATCATTTTAACACACTATAAATGGCAGCAAAAGCAAAGACAACAAACAGAAAACAATTCTTCAAGCTCATGGCTTCCATGCTTTACCTTTCCTTGAGTGAGGTGTAATCAAGTTCATTAATTCAAAGCAGGACAGGAAGAAGTGACTATGCCTGAATTTACTGAATCTCACCCTTATGTACTATTTATTTCAAAGATGAAAGACTAAGTTTTTGAAGGGCTATTTTATTTAAACAGGACACAGTATCTAATTTTTAATCTAATTATGACCATAGTAGTTTTTGCATGCTAAATGATAAGACAGCCAAGATGACCAATGCCACAGAAAGACAGCAACAGCATATTTATTTTCTTTTTTCCATGTTCAGATGAAGTATGCAAACCAAACTGGTTTTTAACACACCATTTTCCATAGCAGTCCAATAAATACTACTCTCCCTCATCAAGCACGAACCAATGAATAACAAAATTATCCTTTTTTTTCAACCATGGTATGAAGAAAGAAAGCAAATAAAAACCACATGTTAAGCTATCACATAAAAACTTTCTATTTCTATTTTACACCTTCTATGTAAGTTCTATGATTCTTATGGGTGGGTTCCAAATTTGCTAAATGAAATCTCCAGTCTTCAATGTTTTAAAATAATCACTTTTTAAAAAATTTCATTGTGCTAATGTTTGTTTCCATGGAAACAGGAATGAAAGCAGAAGCTGCTGTTAAAAGAATTAGAATTCTCTCCCACAAATGAAAGATTAAAAATAATAATATATTAATAAAACAATTGTCAGAATATATATTTTCTCATTTTACAAAAGCAGAGCATGATTCACTGCAGTTAATAGGGCTGTAGCTTTTGATTACATTACAATAAGCCTAAATCACCAAGAACATATTACTGAGTTAAAAAACATGATCAAAAGATTATTCAGTTAAATAGATAATTTTCTGATGAATTTTTAAATCGAATTTAGCAGGTGACTGTCAGATGAGACCTTTTTAGAAATAGTACAATGAAGAATTATGAGCCAAAAATGTAAAACAATAGACACTAAGGATTATTACTACTTACAAAATTTATTTCTAATACGGTTGTTTAATTTTCTTTAAAGTAAATTACTTCTATTAAAACCTGACTGGAAGTCTTTTTACAATTAGTCCGATACAGTTCTATGCTCTAGCCAAATAGCAATGGAATCTGTGGACATCCCAGTTGCATATATCTGAATTTAATATTCTACAGCATTTTCTTGGTCAGATGTTCAGTCTGGAGAACTCACATGTGGCCTATGGTTGGAAGGAGAGTTTTGCAGCCTTCTGTGAGGGTAAAACTTCCTCGTAAAGCTCAAAATACACTGACTTATTTTCCTATGCTTACAATTTTTATCCTACATAGAAGAGAATTCTGCTAGATAAACCTTTATTACTATGGCATGACTTTGCAAACATGCAGGTATTTTCAATATGCTTTTACAAAGCATTGTTTTAACCAAACTACTACTTACATCACAGCTCCATATATTTTGATCAAGTCTACAAGAAAATGCCTGCCAGTACTTTTTCCTAAGAGACTCTGTTTTCACTAGTATGCTAGCCTATTCATTATGAATTTCATTTTCAAAATTCTGAAATAAAACATCTTAAATCTTTTCATCCACAACTTACGCATTTACCACAACCACCTTGGGTTTTACCCTTTATCCAAAAACCACCCCACTGAAAAAGGTTTCTTCCTCTGCAATGCATCATGAGTCAAAAAAATAGTTAACTTCTCAGTGTTTTATCTAATTTCCTTGTTTTGTCTTTTTGTTAGACCAAAGAAGTGCTTTGAAAAAACCCGATGGTGGGCAAGTACAGTTGTCTACATTTGGAACTTAACTCCTGTAATTTCAGTTCTACATATTGCTGTAATTAAAGTCACCACAATTTCAAACTCTGACATGTTTATATTTGTCCCAAGTAATTAAACTTTGTGAGATTGTACCATTAAAGTGCCATCTATGAACAAACTAAGAATCCCTTAATTTCGATATTAGGTTGGTTTACTTTTAATTTTTCACTGTATGAAATTCCAAGCCTAGAAGGTTAGTTTAGCTGCATTCAATTCTGCCTCTTTTCTTATCCCTAGATGATATGAAATTCTTTGGATATTATATAGCTATTTCAAGTATCTGATCAATTTTTTTTTCTGTCTGTGAAGTTGATTGTCAGGTACCACATAACTGTATTGATTTTTGTTGCCTTCCCACTCTGTTTCAGGAACATCTATTATAGCAAGGCTCTTTCTTTGCTATTTCTTCACATTGATTTCTTCTTTTAAATAGTGCTAATCAAAACAGGTAAGCATTTTTCATTTCCCAAATTACATGTAAATTGTAATATATATTTTTTTTAAAAGTACTGCCATTGTCACATTCAATTAGCTATTACTTTCAGTTTGAGGACATTTTAGGTCAAATAGAAAAATGTTTGGAATAAAGTCTTTACAAAAAGGATCACAGATATAAAAATGTTAAAGCGTTGTCATCTGGTGCAAGATCCGCTATGCTTTAAAACAGGATATAAACCTACAGCCCTGACTCTAACATGTACTTTTGCAGGACAAGGGTGTAGATGGAAGGAAATCTTGCAATGAACATGTGTGTTTTCAGAATTGTGGGGTTTACTCTACTTTATGTATTTCACTGGCCTATTTGTGCTTCCACTTCATGTGATGAACAAGCAACAAGAGAAAACATGAGTGCTTTCTTCTCCCTAAGGCAATTATAGTGCAGTTTTGCCAAAAAATCTGCAGCTGCATTTTGTGTTGATACAACATTTTATTTAGTCATAACTGTATTGTGTGAATTTGTGTTTTGCCTTTAGGTCAGCAGTACTCCAATGACCAAGGCTCTGTCATACAGCTATTGTTAGATTTCTGATAACATTTATATTGACCCTGGACTCCCCATTCAGTCTATCCTCTGTCCTTGCATCTTATTTTGTTGCTAATTACAGATGCTCTCATATTTTTTGTTACTTCGAATTGTCCATTCCTTTTTTTCTCACTCCTAGTGGTGTTTTTATTGTAAAACAGAATCAAAGTTGCAATCTATTCAAATTCAGAAGACAAGTTTTTATCTTGTTGAAAGGAGTCTTAACTCCCACATTGTAATTTATTTGCTATCGTTATGCTCAGTGTCTCAGAGTTTATAGCCAGAGTGTTAAAATGTCCTATGAGGAGAAGATATTTATTTCAAAATGGTTTATAAGGAGCATCTCAAGCACTCACAGCTTTGCCACATTTCACCAGCAGCTCCTCTGGATCCTGAGCTCCAAGAGCAAATGTCATAACACAGCTTTGGCACAGACACCACTCAATGTCTACGGCAGCTTTGGATGCCCAGAGGTGACTTCCCAGTGACTTCCAACACCACCACTGAGCCCCCCCTGCTCAATCTGGAGGTGAAGCAGCCACAAGTGCCCTGTAGTCTAAAACGTCTCACATGAACTAAGAGCAGATTGATCTTTCCTCTTCCATTGCAGCAGAGTTACTGTAGGACCACTGGTCCCACCACATGGAAGAAAACCTTCCTGCTACCTTTCAATTTCAATAGGACATGGCACTCATTTAGTAGCATTGCTGCTCTGGATTCCCACACATCCTTGTTTCCCATTTTGGTACATGAACAATAACATCCAATGCTTTGCAAGGATCGGAAAACTTATCCCCAATGACTAAAAGACAAGCTCAGGATGTTCAAGCTCTAATTTAGCTTTCTCTTAGAACTTTGCCGCAACATATGCATAATTCCATAAAATCTTTGCCTACCAGAACACATGAAGAAGGAAACAGCTGGCTGAAATAATGCACCTGGATATTATGAGTTCCCTTATTTATGGGGGCTTTGTTTCCTTTTGCTTCACAGTTAAGCCATTGACACATTCTATATATGCTGCTTTAAACTCACTTCTCACATCTCACCGTTTAAACGATATTAGTTTTACTGTTATTTCATCAAGAAAGATGACCACTTCTTCCAACCTACCCATCCACATATTTAACCCAACCACTATCCACTCCTCTGTGTATTTCAGAGTTCTGTATCTTCATTTTGTTACACAAATTTTAACCTGTCTTTGCCATATAAAACATCTTCTGTGCTTCCCTTATGTTCAAAGCTCAGACACTTCATCCTGTGACACTTCTTCATTCACCTCGAACAGGGGCTCCATACAAGGAAGGAAATTGTCAACAGTGGACATGCTGGTTATTTATAACTAAGCATGTTAAAGCATGCCACTGTTTCAGTGTGTTTTCAAAGTCTTCACTGAGGTTGTTAATTACACAAATCAGTAGCAGGACTAATTTAAATGAGAGCAAGCCAGACAGAAATTTAAATTTTCATTTTAGCAGACTGTTAAGTGGCATACATATTGGATGAATAATAACTTCAGCATTGTTTTTCTGAAGGATACAATGAGAATATTAATTCTTTCCACCATACCTTAAACAACTGTAATAGGAGCACAATTATATTTCATGAAGAGTGTTACATCTTGGTATTTTTTTCTTTCCTTAGATATACCCAGTAGGATAGGAACATCTTAGATCATTGCACAAAAGAAAGGACAGTCATATACAGATCATATTTTTTTTACTTTTGCAAGAACCACGCTCATAGACAAATGCTGTATGTTTTCCTAGGAATACACAAGAGCAGCACCAGTGAATTTAGGCAAGCAACATGTTTCAAGACTGCCAACAATGAAGCATCCGTCAAACTGCACTGTATTTATGAATAAGCCTGTAATGTTATATTATAATGAATCTGTTTGACATTCAGCGGGTGTGATGCAGTGCACAGTAATCATAATAATGCAGTGCATGGCTGTAGCTCATTATGTGCATATGGAAGACACCAATGTCTTTAGGATGGACATTAACTCAAGGTAGGAGGAGAAAGACAGAAATAACTCAAGGAATATAAGAAAGTCCTCGTCTCAAAATCTGATGGTATTCTGAGGATCTATATATTCAATATACACACTCACACATGAACACTGTTAATGCAGCAGAGAGAACATCTGGAATTAGAATGCAAGCCTTTTTCTTCTTTTTAAAAAATGCACACATAGCACATTTTGTTTGTGATTTCTTGGGGTTTTGGTGGATGACAGGGAATTTATTTTAATTTAAAAGAAAAATTATTCATTGCCAATAATTCAAATGGATTTAAGAAAAAAAAAAAGGAATGGGATCCCTTTCTAGAAGTTCCCTTTTCTCCCCAACTCAGCGGATGGACTTGTTCTTCAAATTAATTAGAAGGGAAGTCCTATGAGGAATACAGCTGGTCTCAGTAACGTCTGACTTACACCACATTGTTTGATTTTCCATTTCTTTGTTTCTTGAGGTCCAGATTTTTTTTATATTGTCTGTGCAGTGGAGAGATTAATTTGAAGAATAGGAAAAAGAGATTCCTTAGTTTTAGAAACGCTACTCTTTACTGTGTTGCACACATGATCTAATAACATTATTCTTATTCCCCTCCAGACTTTGAGTCATTATGGTATTTTCTTCCCTTCTTGCAAGTCTATAGTGCACAGCGCAGCCCCATTTCATGATGTGTTAAGCAAAACACAACAAAGAAATAAAGAAGGGGTCAATAGAAGCTGTTTGCTACAAACACATTACAGGCAATATACAACACCAGCGGTTGAATATTGACCTCAGGGCATTAACTCTAGACTGGCATGCCATGCTACAGCACATGAACACATAGTCATCTTTACAACACAGAGCGGAATTTAAGAGACTCACATAATTGCCTGCGAGAAGGTACAGGAGCACTTCCAAATGCTGTGCCCTGTAAATAAAACACATTTTTTTTTTTGGAGCAAAGGATGTCAGATTAACAGCAGCAGCAAATGAAAAAAATGACAGGACATGAAGAAAATGAAGGCAGTGAATTGAAATAGAGACTGTTTAGATAGAGGAGTTTATTATTACTAAAGAACTGCAGTTCCTATTTTCAGATCAACATAAATTGTAGTGGAAAACGTTCTATGAGTAATCCACCCATTGGTGACCACAATGAACCAAAATGAGAGAAAAGAGAGAGAAAGAAAGAAGACAGGAAGAAGTATCAGCATAAGACAGGCATGCTCACAACTTGTCAAAAATTAAATTTGATGGAAAGGACAATGTATGGAGTGTATATATTAATATGAATTCCTTCACAATAATAAGAAAGCTCAATGACACCAATGTCTTAGCTGATACTGTCACTGTTTGAAGGTACATTTCAAACAGGTAGGAAGGAAAGTGAGTGCAGTACTCTTTGGTTCCTGCCACTTCCTCCTCCTCTTGTCTCCGTAATTCTTTAACACGTCCTCACTGGGTCAGTTTTATGCAAGCTGACAGGAAGAAGCTCTATTAAATCCCCAATCAATACACACAGTATGCTCTTGCAATAGATAGAGTGCTTCATCTTTTTTGTATTATGCCAGCAATTACCACACATCTCTGAAACACCAACTGTGCATGTAAACAAACCATGAATCAAATACCAACCAAGTCATACCAGTTAGCAGCTGTAGGCAAATCTCTTCCCAGTGTGATCCCCTATTCCCACAATCTTCCTCATCATACCTGCCCATTCCCCCCCAAAACCAATCCCAGAGAAACAAACTATAACATAAAGAAAGAAGATGGCTAGGTAAACTCTCGTGTATAAAATTTGAAAAGCACTGTTAAAACAAACGATGTTGTCTCATTCTGAGTCCAGATCATAAATCAGAACTTTGCTTTGAGTTTGTGTCCAAGACTGCATCCTCCTTCCCAATGCATAAGGGCATACAGATCATTTGGACTGGGTAGTCAAGGATGACTAATTACAGTAATATTTAGAATGGAAGTATTGACTTAAAAAAATAAAAGATCAAACACTTGAGACTTATGAGACTTGAATGGATGTTGGCTTCCATTTTGACTTCCATCATCTTTTTGAAGTCAAGGCTGGGAACTGATTTACCAGAAATTTAGGAAGGGCTAGGCATTGGTTCTTGGAGATAATTTTCTCTTTCAGGTCTTGTGAAATTTCATTTTCCTTTGTCTAAGATGAGTGAAGCATATATATGCATATCTACAAAGCCCTGTAGAAGAACCACCTTTACATCACTGATTCCCATAACAAATATTTAAGGAAAATTAGAACAATTAGGATTATTCTTCACTTAGATACCATAGCTGTGCCACTGAGACCATGTCTTGCTACTTTGTGGCCACATGCAGTGCAGGGTAGCTCTGCAGAAACCATTTGTCTCACTACACCCCAAGCTTGTCATTCCAAGATTCCTTCCTGAAACTGCAGTAAGAGGTCACAGTCATGGCAACAAGGAGCCAAGAGAGCAAGTTGAGGTTAACTCGTGCTGGGCCAGCAAAAGTGGCTGCATCTCTGGCTTTCAGGCTGCCAAAAAAAGGCAGTAAGCTCTCCTGTTTATCAGGAAAACATGCAAACAGGCAGCATGCTCAAAGCCCTTTCCTTCAGGGCAGGCAATGCCCTGAAAGTGCATTATCCTCCAGCCCCAGATTTTTATGGAGTTATTTCAGCATTGCCAAAGCCCATTTTTATCTCCAGCTAACTTCTCAGAGTAGCCAAAGGACAAATTGGGTACCAAATCCACTTGTACATATAACATTTAAAATGAGTTCTTCAGTAGCTGCTAAGGTTTTACCTATTATTTCCAGCACTTTCTTAAATCTTTTGAAAACAAAATACAATTATTTGAGATACTAAGAATATTTATCTAAACCAAACCTAGAAATACCAAAGAAAACACATTGTCTCCCATTCTCAGTACTACTGTCTCCCCGTTCTCCCAATTCTAAATTATTCTGGGATGCTTAAAGACAGTTTTCTAGAAAAGCTGAGGTACGGAGTGGTACCTTAAATTAAGGTATCTCCTAAAATTAAGTTTTCAGAACATCATTAAGGAGACTGAAATGATTTGCCAAATCACATACACAAAACAAAAAATGCAAAATAAATTGGTCTGGCAATGGTTAAATAATGCTTGCTTATTTAGCCAAAAGGCTGTTGGGGTTTTTTTTTTCTGTAATTTCAATGTGTAGCATCTACATTGTACCCTCCATGAATCAAAAAGAAAACCTTTATGCAGCCTCAACTAACACAAATCCATTGACCAAAGAACCAGGAACTTAATTCATTGCTGGTTACTATCATCACTGCTAACACAAATTATGTATTTCTAATGCGCCTTCAAAAAGTAAGATGTCAAGGAATTTGACTGCATTACTTTTTTCATAGTGATTGTAATTTCCATAGTAATCCTTTCTCAGGGGAAAGGATATATCACCTTTATCTTTTCACCAGGCCTTCCTTCTCTTTTTTCTGCGCATACTCCAGAAATTAATGTTTTCCTTCAGTGTCATCTGGCCCAATAATAGTGGTTTTTAAGAATTAAGTCAGGTTTCACACATTCTCCATAGAAAATTCAGGCCTTGCTAGAACTCATCGCAGTTCAACTATTTCAATCACATATAACTCTTTTTCTGTCCTCTCTGTGTGGTGTAATGCTTAATCCTAAAAGTGTCTAGGTTTGCATGCCAGTTTCAGTGGTAAATACTATACTAAGTTTTCCAAGTCCTGTGATTCATAGAAATGTAGAGCCTTAAACAAAGATAATGTTACCAATAATGTAGAGGCATTGTAGATGACTAGTTACCTTGTAGTTACTAAGTTAATGGTTTACAATAGTTAGCACACTCATCTGAAGTTCTAACTGGTGAACCCTTCCCCATCTTTTTGCTTTGCCATTTTAACTGAGATCAAATTCACAACAGCATCAACAACATCAGCAAAATACACAAATGACACTGATTTTCAAACTTTAAAGGTATTTTTGAATATACGTGTGAGGAGAAAACAGATATCAATACCTGCCAAGCTGGAGCGCAAGAATCCATCAAGATCTGGAAGCCTCCAAAAGTGTCAGGATGCCTCATTTATAACACCTGGCCTATTCAGAAGGCCAATGAGGGCAGTTTTTAGGACTGCTTTGCACATGAATGCAGTATGACAAGAAAATACACCTGTTCAGGTCTTGATTCCTCCCTACATCTTATAGCCTTTGTCACAAATATATTGAGATTTCAAAGTGCTTGCTGGGTGGGAGGGCCAGGGTGACTTAAGGCTTAAGTACTATATGCAATCAGATTAATTTATTTAATATTTACCATAGCATCAGATGCTGAACTAAGCACTAACCAGCTAATTAACTCATGATTAGGATAGATTCCCATGCTCTCAGTGAAAGAAGGGCACAGACTAATTTTTCTATATGTTCCTGTGCCATGTAATTCAGTGCTAATTCAGTTTCTGTTCCTCAAAAGGGAAAAGTAAGAGAGGCTTTTATTTTACCTTTTCTGCCTTCATATCACATATCTGCAGCATCCCCTCATTTTTAGTGCAGGAATGTTTGATTACCCAAGACAGCCCTAAAATTAATGTGGATTTTAAGCACCAGACAAGCAGATACACAGTTGTTCAGTTTACATTCCTTCAGTCAGTCATTTATAATTTCTTTTCACTTAGCTTTCAGAAATGCAATCAGAACGTTACAAAACTCAGTTCTTTTTGAAAACACTATCAATTTTTAATCTTGTCAAGGTGAGAGTATGACACAGTTTCTGTCAGAAGTCACAGTTAAGTATTCACTGAAAACTCCAACAAACTCTGAAAGGGAATATGGCATTTAGTTCCCACTGCTGTTTTGTTTCTCACATCCTCACGTTGAGCAAAACCAGTTACTGTCAGCTTTTCAAAGTAATGACTAAAACCACAAACCAGTCTAAATATTTATGACTGTAGTTATTCTGGGACAACCGCAGCAATGAAATCCAAATGAAAAGGGTTCATAATTCCACCTGTTCAACAAAGCAAAACATCCAAGTATGTATTAGTTTGCTGTTCAAAGGAAGCTTTTTACTAAAAATACTTTACCAATTGCATATGTTTCCTACATCCGTCTGAACTCTAAAGTTAGGATTTCAGATGTTATTAACCGAATATAGAAACTGAATGTAGTGGCCCAGTTGCTCTGGGTTCACCTTGAGCAACTTGAAAATCTGAGTATTGCAATATATGAAACAATCAAATCAATACAGATAAATATCCCCTCTGCAGCATAACTACGCAAATATTGCTGTGCTTTTTTTGTCACTTTCTATGAGGGATCTCCACAAAGATGTGCATTGACAACAGACCAATCAATGCCAGAAATAAAGAGAAGTGCTTGCTACCCATCAAATGAATGTTGTTCTAAGAAATGCCCTCTAATCCCTTAGAGAACAAACCCACCTGCTACATGGTTAAAGGGCAGATTAAAAAAAAAAAAAAGGGACCCACCCCCCAAACAACCCAAAAGCTCTCAACCATCCCAACTCATGATTTTAAAAGAGGGTAAGTCATGATACGCAATATTAGTAGAAGAAGTTTCCCTAGCACACAGTACTTTGACATGAACTTATCCTTTTTTTCTCATCACAGAAATCACACCAATACCACAAAATGTTTCAGAACACTACTAAGAAAAAAACCCCACAGTCTTAGAAAACAGGCTATACTGAAGTCTTAATTATTACCACATAATAATACACATAACATAAAAAAACTGATCTCAAGAGTGTTCAGAATGATAATTCCACATCAGTACATGATGGTAAAATACCACAGTAAGATTTCCTAGAGACAGAAAGACTTGCTATATCACTCCCACATTCTCCTGTAAGACCAGAGTATGTTTCTTTAATAAAGAGAGTAAATATTTAAAATGGTAAGATGTGCTTCGGTGTGATGGCTTTCACCTGTATTACACAGCACTTCATCAGCTGAGTCTATCAATGAAGTGACACACAGAGCAGTGTGGGGCTACTCAGCTCAGGACTGAGTTCAGGAAAGGCTGCCTTGGATTTACTACTTTTCCAATGCAATATCGCTCTTAAAAGGTTTTATATACGTAAGTTAATTCAGTGTCATGACATTAGCATGTCTTCAGATATGGTGCCACCAGATTCTAGAAGATGCAGACTTCTATCAAACCTCAGGTTCTTTCTTCAAAGTTTCAGTTTTGGTGCAACAAATTTATTCATTAACACCTTCTTGATCATTGGGTTTTACTGCACACACTCAACCTGCACTCCTTTTGGTTTCAAGATTTTTACCACCTTGATAGAAAAATATGCTTTTTGCCACATGACCTGTTTTTTGTGTGAGCTGATTCAATGGGATCATGTCAGTGAGCTTAGCTTTGCCCTGTTTTCTACCTGAAGTTCATACACTACCTTTTAGTCTCCACTCCACTTCTAATTAAAAAAAAAAACACTTATATTTTCTTTTTTAAAAATCCTATTTAAAATTTTATTTTTAAAAATTCCCATTTAAAATTTTAAGTGCTGATACCACTTCTACTTATGTAGAAACCATCCATTCTTCAGGTTCATTTTGACAAGTTGAATACAGAGGGGAAGATCTTGAGACTTTGGAAGATAAATCATTTGCATAAATATAAATGAAATATCAGAGTTAAAGCAGTAGTATTAAAGAGGAACACCAACACTTTAAAGCCAAGCTCAAACAGAACAGGAACTCTATTTCCTTTCAGAAAGATAGAATTAGAAAATGCTAAAAAAACCTCAGGCAAGCACATCCCACCCCTTATTTTTTCACAAACAATTGTTTACAACTTAATCTCTTCTATAGCATTATCCAAGTTTAATAACAGGCAACATTCAGTCTTTACATTCCATCTGATGAAAAACTGCTTATCATTTTTGGCTTTTTCCTTTATTAGATTTCAGATCGCAATGTGCTGTACCTTCAACAAAGAAACAAGAAAAAAAAGGTTTTGTTCCTGTGGCAGCCTAAAATAACACAAGGTCTTCATACAATTCCAAAATATTTAAATGGATATGCAATTGAAGATGATAGCACATAATCACTCGTATTTATTTTCATTTTTTTGAAAGCTATGCCAGGCATGAAAAAAATTACTAAAAGAAAATATCCCCAAGAGCCAATGCCGTTCCATAGACTATAGATATATTAATATAAATATGTTCCTCCTCGAAACACATTCCAAACTGAACTTATAGCCCATAAGGAAGACATATTTCCATCTTAAAGTTATCAGTAAATATTTTACTAGCAGTCTCTTGGCACATTTTCAACTCTGAATCAACATTTACATGCACTTTTCAGCAATCTGCTTCCACATGTAAGTGAAGGTTCCTAAAATACACTTTCACACCAGAGTTTGGATTGCAATCTCATAAGACATAACTACACATACTACCTTAGATCTAGATACAATCAGACAAGGCAGTAACAGTCTTTCTGGGTACTTACAGTCCCTTACATGATAGTGATATGATATGTGTTTCAAACGGATAATCCAAGGAATGTTTCTGTACAGCTAGCTCCCCTGTTAATTCAATGTTACCTTGCACCGCCTCACGAGAAACAAAAACGTGCTCAAGCTGTTTAGGTAGAAATTTCTAATCTATTGTGGATCCCTGCATGTCCCAACATCTGCTGAATTTTAAAGAAAACTTTTTGTAAACATAATAAAATAAGTAAATAGGAAAATACTAACTCATTTTCAGACATCTCATTCAGACTATAGATGTTAATTAATTTCTTATTCACTTTTTCTCCTGATTCTTTCTCCTTTTGGGAGACTTAAGGGAACTTGAATTTTGCTATCCCTGCCTTCAGTTCTATACAAGAGTTTTTAAAGTTGTTTTAAAGACAAGTTGTTTTAAAGACACCCTGCTTTGCTCATTTAGGTTTTTTGTGAACTTGATTTTTCAGGTCTCTTAGGCTCTATTGCCTATGATGTCTTTCATTTAAAGCATATCCCCCGTACGCACTTCAGTAAAAGTGCTCCTATTTTAGGGCTGTGCATGGGAAATTCAGACTGAAGTTGCTGCATAGCCTCAGTACTTAGTCAACTTCTACCTTTTTCTCATTCTTCTAAGCCCCTTGCTCCTGTCAAAACCACCCTTCTGCTGACAATCTAATCCAGGCTGATCCCATGTATTTAGGTCCTCTTACCTGAGCTAGGTTTTCCACTAATGGCCACTTTTTGTCCTGTACCTGGCTCATAACGATGACATCCAACTCTGCAAAGTGAAGTTCAGCCATTGCTGGGCAAAATATAAATGACCTCTTTAAAAACAACCACAACAAAGTAATTCATTGCATTATATAGCAAGTCAATTTGGCATCTATTTTAAGGACAATTAGAGGCTTTCTATGCTATAAATTGCCACATACATTAGACAATATCTGAAATAAAACTTCCTACCATTTAAATTTATTTCATGTCAGAAAAATACTTTTTGCTGATCTATGTTTAGTACAGGCTCTAGATGCCTTAAGGAGCCCTAGGTACCTCACTGCCTCTCTGTGCATGTTACCTTTCCAGGTGGAGTGGATGTCATTCCTTATGTGAACAACCTACCTGGAAGCAACCCCTGTGGGTGAATCTGATATTCTCCAGGAGTAGACACAGGGATTCTGAGACATGGCTACACTGGGCTGGGTTGGTTTTTTTTGAAGACTGCTCTTATTTATCACTAAATTACTCAGTTCATCAACCATTCTTCACTAGATTCAAAGGGAGGCAAAAAGACAAGGGATCCTGCTTGTGAAGTTAGTTCTTTTCACATCCCATTTTTAGCTATTGTTGTTTTTGCCATGCCACTATCTTCAGATATATACATATGCATTAGAAATGCATACAGAACATTCAAGAACCACTTCAAAAATACATATGGTATGGATGAATGTACATCCTACTGATGGATTATTATACAACCCACACCATTCTAGTTGGAAGAGACCTTTGCTGGTCACATAGTTCCCCATCCTGCTCAAAGCCCCTTGTCAACAATGAATTTTGACTTAACCACCCCTAAATTAAACTTCAATAGAGTTAAGGGCAGAGACCATTGGATGATTATATCTAGATCAGAACATAATGCTGCAGTAAATGTTTGTACAAAGCTTAACTAAACGCCTAGGGATTCATATTCCGATTTTAATTTAATCAGAACGTAATGCTGAAGCACACATTTACAGCTACCTTTTCAGCTCAGCTCATATTTTCACTAGAGCTCATTTATTTCTAAAAAAAATCCCCAGTGCTTTCATAAAAAACAATGTTAATGCTAAAAAGAAATATATAATAATGAAAAACTATGCTGGTTTTGGCTGGGGTAGAGTTAATTTTCTTCCCAGGGGCTGGTATAGGGCTGTGTTTTGGATTTGTGCTGAACACAGGGCTGATAATATAGAGATGTCTGTGTTATTGCTGAGCAGGGCTCATACACAGCCAAGGCCTTTTCTGCTTCTCATAATGCCATGCTGGCAGGGAATTTGGGGGTGCATGGGAAGTTGAAAGGAGACCTATACAGGGCAGATGACCCAAACTGACCAAAGGGATATTCCATACCCTATGAAATCATGCTCAGAATATAAAGTGGGAGGAAGAAGGAGAAAGTGGAGGACATTTGGAGTGATGGCATTTGTCTTCCCAAGTCACCGTTACACGTGACAGGGCTTTGCTCTCCTGGGGATGGCTGAACTCTCCCTGCCCAGGGGAAAGTGAATGAATTCCTTGTTTTGCTTTGCTGGCTTGTGTGGCTTTTGCTTTACCTATTAAACTGTCTTTATCCCAACGTCAAGCTTTCTATCTTTTGCCCTTCTGATTCTCTGCTCGATCCCACTGGTGAGGAAGTGAGTGAGTGGCTGTGTGGTCGCTGGCTGGGGTAAAAACATGACAACAATGTTTGAAATTTGGACTTTTCTCCCTCTTGCAAGCTGCAAATCTATTCACATGCTTACAATGCGAAGACCAGCAATGTTTTTGCCACATTATATAAATACTTCGATAGTTCTGTATGCTATTTCTTGTAATTGTTGCTGTTGGAATTGTCCCAGCAAGTCAAACTCATTTTCCTGTTTTTAAGGGGTGAATATAAAGCTTGTACAAATCACCATGAACATGATTACCAGAGCCAGTTTCAAAGTGATTACATTACAGGTCTGACCAAAAGTTACTGGAAGTCTTTCTCATCCCAAAGCATATTCTTGTGTAAGCTCAAATATAGTATAGAGCATTCTCTATATTGAGTTGTCCACATGAACTGTAAAAGCTCCTGCTTAATTCCATAAATTTAAAAGTTATTTGTAACAAAGTATATAAATAGCTGAGACCAATAACTCATTAATACAAATAACATGAGGTATTAAACCAATTTGATGGCTCAATTAGGAAAGTAAGGATTATAGTTAAAAATACCGATAAATAACAGAAATCATATTATTATACACACAAAAAAAGGTGACTGGCAAGAAAGAAAAGGAATGGTTATTAGAAGAGGAACAATCCCAGTCATTTTAAAATCAATTGCCATTGATCAATGTTTGATGTCCCCCATGTCAGGACTCCTGGACCTCACTGGTAAATTCCCACCTTACAACAAAATGTGCTGCAGGGGTGTTGGGATGAGATAAGCAAGGAGGGAAAAAACATCTTTACCCAGTAGAAAAAAAAAAAAAAAAATGGATACAAGTTATTCTCTTATGCCCAAAGCTGAACCAAACTGTTATTTGAGATTTTATTTCTGAGATGCATGTTAATTTGTATCACTTTCAAACACAAGACTTCTTTTTTTTCTGTTTGTTGATTCAGCTTCTTTTCAAAACCAAATTAAAATATAAATAAAACACATCCTACATAAGGCAAGGGACATGATTCTGGATACATCTCATTTTGGTTCTACTTTTACAGACAGTATGACAAGCTCTCAGAATTTAATTTCCAACTGCCTGGTAGTAAATGTCTTCTCAGCTCCCAAAGACAGTTACCTTTTCTGACTATTCTTTTCCTTTAAAAAGAAAATAATTTTTTGTTTCCAAAATATGCAGATGGGAGTGTCTTGCCAGTTAAATCTTACAAATAATGATAATTATAAAAATCCCAGAAGGAAAATTAATACCACAAAAATTTTTATGATTCACATACCTAAACCACAGTCTGATTAATGTGCTCATGCTTTGATCCACTTTTTTCAGCATCTGAGCTTTTGAATTGATACAATAAAAAAATGATTCTTTGTTGAAGAGATGGTCAGCCACAAAAGTTTGCTTTAGATTTAGCTCTGCTAACTGTTTCTTGTCTTTGTTTTCATGTAGTTTTACATATATATGCATTAATTTGACCTATGTTCACCTGAGAAATACAGTATTTCACCTTTTTTGGCATGTCCAGATGCAGGTCAGTGATGAGTGGCCTCCCTCAAGGGTCTACAGGGACCAGTACTGTTTAATATCTTCATCGAAGGCCCAGACAGTGGGATCCAGGGCATCCTCAGCAGGTTTGCAGAGGACACCAAGTGGAGTGGTGTGTTTGACATGCCTGAAGAACAGGATACCATCCAGAGGGATCTGGTCAAGCTTGAGAAGTGAGCCCATGGGAATCCCACCTTAACAAGACCAAGTGTTAGGTCTTGCACCTGGGTCATGACAATCTCCCGTTTCATCCTTGATGAACAGATCCAGAACAGCCCTGTCAAGAAGGACTCAGGGGTGCTGGTGGATGAGAGGCTGGAAATGACCCAGCCATGGTGCACTCACAGCCCAGAGAGCCAAACACAACCTGGGCTGTTTGGCCAAGGCCAAACACAACCTGGGCTGCACCCAAAGCAGCGTGGGCAGCAGGGCCAAGGAAGGAATTCTGCCCCTCTGCTCTGCTCTGGTGAGACCCCACCTGCAGTGCTGCATCCAGCCTGGGGTCCCAGCACAGGAAGGACATGGACCTAATGGATTTGGTCGAGAGGAAGGTCACAAAGATGATCAGAGGGATGGAGCATCTCTCTTCAGAGGAAAGGCTGAGAGAGTTGTGGTTGTTCAGCCTGGAGAAGAGAAGGCTCCGGGCAAACCTTACAGCACCTTACAGTACCTAAGGAGGGCCTTCAAGAAAGATGGGGACAAATCACAGCATGGCCTCTTGCAATAGGACAAGGGGTAATGGTTTTAAACTGAAGGAAGGCCAGTAAGGGCTACATACAAGGAAGAAGTGTTTTTTTTACAATGATGGTGGTAAAACACTGGCACAAATTGCCCTAAGAAGTGGTGGATGTCCCACCGTTGGAAACATTCTTGACCAGGTTGGATGGGGTTCTGAGCAACCAGATCCTGTTGAAGATGTTCCTGCTCATTGCAGGGAATTGGACTAGTTGACCTTTAAAGGTCCCTTCCAACCCAAAACTTTCTATGATTCTATATAATATAGGGCTACCCATCAGCTTTTTACAGAAGCATTTTAGCACGGTGTTTCAATAGCATCTTAGTTGTTTAAGGAAGCTATTGCAAAACAAACCCCAAACCCACCACACAAGAGGGAATTACTCTGTTACCAGCCTGTGTGGTGCTATTACTATTTTTCTGTTCCTACGTGATTTTGTACTTCTTTCAGTGTGAGGGCTGGCACACCTTTCAGACACACACTCTCTATTCCACTCAACCTTGTCCCTTCCCCAACATTTATCGAGAAATAATCAGCTGAACACTATTTTTTCCAACTTCTTATACAAAAGCATTTTCAAAACAAGTGAATGCCATGTAACACAACTCAGTCCCATGCCTCTGCTGCTTGTCAGATGCCCTGATATCTCGTTAATGCATATTTCCTAAGAATACCATGCAGCATGCTTCACACAAAGCATGTGTGGCACAACAAAACCTAGTTTGGCACAAAACATTCCTTCCTTCCCACGCTCTGCAATTGAATTAGTATTTTTAAGCAGTCCCAAAATGGAAGAGTCTTTTTAGCACTTAATATATTAAAATTCAGTACTATAATTAGATTTTCTGGTAGCATATATGCAATAATAAATTCCAACTTTTTATTTAATAGACAGTAGGATATGAAGAAAAAAAGAGTGGCTATTTTACTAAGTAGATTTATCAATGAAGCATAGAACAAGAGAAAACTATAGATGGGGACAAAAATGAGGAAACAGAAGAAATGGACAAGCCTGGGAGGAGGTGATGGCCTAAGAAGATGCTTCTCTTATTCAAATCAATAACAATGCCAAGTCAACATCTCAGCTGCAGCTTATGGATGATGCTGTGTGGAAATTCTAATAAATGTAGGTTGAAACATGACTGAAAATAAGGCAGATGATATTTTTACTTCGGACTCCAAACTGCTTTAGACATTTCGGGTTTAGGTTTGGGGATCTTTGCAATTCTCGTTTGATTAAAAGTCTGTACAGGTAGAGTCCGTACATTCAAGCTGTGTCAAGCCTTCTAACTGAAATTTCATAACTTCATAACTTCCCAAATCACAGGGATAACCACTGCAAAACAGAGGAGATTAGATATGGGAAAAAAGAGCAGCTACTGGAAAGGAGGTTATTAAACACAGTAGAATTCAAACCTGAATGACAAGACAAGAAGTTACAAGAGGTCTTCTGTGTTGGTAGTGTTAGTTACACATTTACATACACGCGGGATTTGATACCATACCACCTTTCAGAAGTACCACAAAAAAGAGAGCAACATCTGTTTCTTTTCTGTATCACTGATGAGAGTCACATTGACTTTTCATTTTTTGAGATATTTTTGGGGTTTTGGGTTTTTTTGTTATAGCCTTGAGACTAATGTCAAAGAAGGGACATGAGCTATCAAGAACAGAATACCAGCTATGACGAACAAAATTGTCCTACAGTGAGTGTTATAACAACAAACATGGGTTTTCAAAATGTTTTTCCCTCTCCTTTTAGAGAATGTCTGCTACAGTGAGAAGGAGGTATTACCAAGAACATGAAGAATAAATGCAGCCATTTGTCTGGAGATTCAGGGCATATTTTTTCTGTCTCCCAAATTAACAAACATATAAACCAATAAAAAGAAATCAAAGGAAAAAAACCCTACTCATCCTTTAACTTTCAATATGGTCTATGCCTTAGAACTCATATTCTAATACCAATAGTGTATTTGTCATCCCATCAAAGAACTTGTACTTTTGAGTACTTCTTATTAGTATGCATCTCATCAAAACAAGTGTTTACTCTTATAAACAAAATAATTATCACTGCAACAACTATTTAAAAAGCTGCCAAGACAAGATTAACAGTAACTAATGTTACATTTAGAAATCAAAATCTCATTTGCATATTATCCACTGTCCTAATGATGCAACTTCAAATAGAGTCCCCTTTTTAATAGAATTGGGTTTTTTTGAAGTTAAACTCTTATAATTAAGAAGGCTTATTTCACCAACCACTGAAAAACATATTTGAGAATGAAAAATTGTTAGCAATTTTATGGCACACAGCACTTCAATATTTTGGCACATAACCCCATCATTAGCTTGCAGAGAGAAGAGGCACAGCTCTAACTGTACTTGGAATAACTTTAAATATTTGTAAACACACACACACAAGACTTCTCAATGTAGCTCATGCACCCAGGCCTCCCAAACAGAAATCTTCTTTTTCTCCAACAGAATATATAACGCATGCTCACACTGCCACTATACCTTCCTGAGTCAGACATGCAGCAGGAAAAATTTTACACTATCCTTGCCTTGAAAAGCCCTTCAACTTCTTTTTCACTAACTCAAAAAGACTCTGACAGAGAAAAGGCGGAGAGTGAATGGTGAAGAGGCAATACTTGCCAAGAAACCAGAGTTATTATTAAGCAACCCTTCCCTGCCCTTCATATGGTACCTACAATAATAGAAGGAAGGCTGGATGGGAAGATCATCTACAATGTAGGGACAGGGCAGGGGCAAGCAAGTAGATTTGAAAGTGCTGTTCATTTTCAAATTCTACTAACTTCCAAGACTTCAAAATCTTCACAAATTCCAGGAGAGGTAGAGAAGAGAATTAAAAAAAAAAAAAAAAAA
>VZTN01018538.1:187-19834 GCA_013400515.1 Erpornis zantholeuca
GTAAACAAAAACCTCTGAGAAGCCCATTCTATAATGCAACTATTTATTTTGATCCTCTGACTGGTAGATAGACAGCAGTGATGGAGAGACTTTGCACCCTTGAGCGAGAGTTCCAATGTTATTGTGAAGTACTCACAATTGAATGGGCAGATGGTCTTAGGAGCTACAGCCTTCAGCTCTGAGCACTGCAGAATTCTTTACATAAGGCTATGTTATGAACTAGACTATGCTTGAACCATAGGTGAGACTGTGCTCATCATTTCTAGGAGGATTTTTTTTGCTTAAATATTAAACCATGTAGTGAAGACATTACATCAACCATTACATTTTTGTGGAAGCTGTCAGCAGCAACCCTCACAGACTTTCAGATTTAAGTTTTCTTCGAACTCTCTTGTCCCTCAAGTTCTGCTGCTCCTCTTGGCTGTTTTAAAGAACTGATATACACTGACAGTGTCCATTAGGTTGTCATGGCTATTAGGAGATCATCTTCTAGCAGAGGTAGTATGAACTGCTCACATGTTTAGATTAATTTCTATCCCCCTCTGCCACAGCCAATGATTTATGCAGAATTTCCACTCTTCCTATGCTGAGCCTAGTGGCAGTTTTGAGATGGTGGGAAAGGAAAGGAAAGGAAAGGAAAGGAAAGGAAAGGAAAGGAAAGGAAAGGAAAGGAAAGGAAAGGAAAGGAAAGGAAAGGAAAGGAAAGGAAAGGAAAGGTCTCTCAGAAGTAATGCAAACATTTCCCTCTTGGCTCTCCAGAACTTAAACACATAATTATTTTTTCTTAGGTTGCTGCACTAACCTAAGATGACGGGTGCTGGTGGAGTAGACAATTTTGTGTTGGACTGGGCTACTCATCTAACTGGGATGGAAATGAAACTGTTTCAAAAGCCTTTCATATTTCTTGTACCTTGGCAAAAATAAGAAGCTTGATGGCTTCATTAAAAATCAAATTTAAATGACCCATCATCCTAAATCAAATTGGAGTGTTTCTGGAATGCTTTTTTAGGATTTTTTTTATTACGTTACTGAAAATAATTTTCTGTTATTCTAGTCATCATTTCTTGGATCAAAATTTTGTTTAAGTGGCAATTTTTTGGTAGCAGGAGTGGGCTGCCAGGATGGCTTCTGTGAGAAGGCACCAGAAGCTTTTGTCATGTTGGACAGACTCAGGGGCAGCAACTAACTCACAGCCTGAATACCAGGCAAAGCAGCAACATATGACCTCATAAAGGAGCTTTGGTTATCTCCACATTAGTATTTAACAGATTGCTGAAGAATCAAAACCAAAGTTATCTGGAAATATTTACATTAGAGAATGAAGGAAAGGATGGAAAAACATATTTTGGCTGTTTGATAAATTTGGGATTGTCTGATTCCATATCCTAGAGTAGGAATCTCCCTACAGGAAACTAAGGGAAGGATTCGATCCTTGTGCAAACTGGACTTGAAACAAAAAATATTTATAGTGAGAAAAACAAAAACAAAACCAAAAAAAACCTGAAAACAAAACAAAAATGCTCAAAACAAAATAAAAAAAAAAAAACACGAAAAAAACCCCAAAAGCAAAACCCACAAAAAACCCACATGTGTGTGCATGTTCCTGAAGAGGTGAACCCTAGATGAACTTCCTACAAAGATGGCATTCTGGCAGTGGTTATATATTGGAAACATTTAGGGATGTAGGGGTAGAAACCAGTGTTGGATGACTTGGACTGATGGGACATGTGGTTATGAGACCATGAAATAGCAACAAAGATATTACTAATGAGGTTTTACAGTGCTTAAGGTAAGATATACTGGGAGAATCCCGGTACTGTCTCCCCAAATGTGCTTTCTCATCCCTTCCCTTGTTAAAGTTCTGATACGCATGTGATTGCACACAAGGAAATTTCAGAAGATAATTCAAGATTTCACCCTTTGGGGTTTTGAACTTTTGATAACATCTTTCTGAAGCAGCTCATTGCTTGGTGGTGTGAACCTGCTGTCTATCAAGGAAAAGCTATAAAGAAAAGTCTGAGACCAGTAGAAAGCATAGGACTATAGCAGCTCCTGCTTTGGTGAATTTGTGCTGATGGATAACCATACCTCATACTCTGCATTTCACACAGACCAAGGCAGTGAAATTGTCTTTGCCTCTGCTTTTTTGTCATATGAAGTAAGTTTAAATGACTTAACCAGTCTGGACCTAGATAACATAATTTGGTGTCTGGGTGAAAATTGCTCACAATTAGATATTTTATAACAGAACTACCTTATAAGCAGGGTGAGATTTCTCCACAGTGTTGTCAATAATAGCTGTGACTCTCAGTGATATTTTTCAAACTCCTCAAGTGATATAGCTTCAATCAATTTTGAGTCTTCATTTTTCATGAAGTCTAGCATCTTAGCACTTCAACAGGCCATAAAATATCTTTATGAAGTTTGGTAACAGTGTTATGCACAAGCTGAAACTAGAGAGTTTCACTTTGTCAGATTCAATGATGTGGCAGATTTATGGATGGAAGGAAAAAAAAGACAGCTGCTAACTTCCTCTCCATATAATACAGTTTATTAAACAACATGAACATGTGCATAAAGTCCCCTCAATAACCAGCTTGCACTGACCTCTGACTCAGAGGAAAAATAAAATCTGTGTATATGCACTTCTCATCCTCACAAGAATATCTTGATTCATCCCACATCTTCTGGCTCCTTTGTCATATATGACAAAAGCTGGTAATTTGGGCAGGATACACCTTTATGAGTTCTACTCCCTCCTCATGTACTTGGTTTATTCCACTGTCATCTTTAAAACCTTTAAATAAACATCTTTGTGCTAAAACTTACCACAAGTCAGGAGATAGGGAATACTAATTAAATACATGCAAAAAGTAACCTAAACTGAAGCACATCAGCTTTCACCTTGCTCCTATATTGCAAGGTCCTAAAAAAATTGCTTTACTGATTTATACCACTGGCTTATCTATTCCAGTAGCCAAGACTAGCTAGTAGCAGAGGTTTCTGAAAAAAATTAAAGTCCATCCTTATATTAGGCTATTCATATTTCCATTGAATGGATTCATTTCAGAAAATATGCTAGTTGGACATATTTTAGTGTGTCCAAATATGTGCCATGTCTTTAATCTGAAATATTTATTGATCAGACCCCTATTTTATAAAGAAAAAATTCTGTATAAAGGAAGTTATTATATAAATTAAAATTATGGATTACATTTTCTGCTCCTCACTTCTAAACAGAAAGTCAGAGAATGATCAGATGTGGAGTTCATCTTGTCCAAGACCCTAATATCAGTGAAATAGGAGGAATTTTTTTCTTCCCTATATGCATTTTCCTTCTCCTTTATATCTTTTCCCTTTATATTTTCTTCATCATCTCTCTTCCCTCCTCTGAAGAGAGAAAACACTCAAAAAATAATAACAACATTTATTACCATCTTAGATAAAGTGAAATAATTCCTCTAATAAATTCCATGACGTCATAAAGATTTAAAACCAATGACCTCTTGCTCTTCCTTGTGTGGAAGTAATATTCATGTTTCTTATGACTGTTTCAGTAACCCCCATGGTGACTATGAGTTATCAGTGAAAATATGAGATTTGTCCAGGAATGCCTTTCTAAATCCCTTGATTATTTCTGCTTAATGGAATTCATCCTCCGAGTATACTGAGCTTATTTAAGATCAATAAAATTAAGATAAAACGTAAGAACTGGATTTGATATTAATTTCTGTCCCCCTGCTCTAGCTGGATAGTCCTAGAAAAGGGAAATAAACAAAAATGCCTAAGGCCTTAGTTATACTCATTCTGCCAAAATTAAATAATTTGTTAATATCATTTTATTGCATTGGTTTCTCTCTACGCTGTACTGCAGAACAATGCTGAGTAGTCAAGTTGTTTGTATTCATTTAGATGAATAAAAATAGGAGATATATTTTTATACAATTAAACTTGTCTCTTGGATAAGACTACACAACTTTATGAAAATATTTTAAGATCAGACTTTTATTCCACAGTACTTTTTTGTTTAGTTTAAGAGCAGAAGATAGAAGTGCAAAAGGCCTGGGAAAAACAAATAACTTCTTATATCTATGATCCAGACATGATGCAGAAGTCATGCAAGACAGATTTATGCTGGAATTTATCCTCTCTCTCGTCACACTCAGACATCTGATTGTCCATTTTTTTTAGTTTTTCTGCTTTTTATTTTTTTGTCCAAAAAGTCCTGGACCCATGAATTAGGAAACAATTTCCTAGAAATATATTCTAGTAATAGATTTTTTCAATTATGCTTGATGAAGAGGAAGATGTTCATTTTTGAACACAAAGCATTAAATTGTCAGGAAATTAGTTGTTGCAAAGGGATAATTGATTTTCTTTATTCTAGCTGAATAGTTTGTTAATTTTCTTTTCCATTAAGGGTCTGTGACAATATACAAACTTTCTTTAAAATTATGAAAAACTATATCTTTCCATCTTCTGATAGTACAGATTATTTATTCCTAAAAGAAGTAAAGATTTTATTTTGCCACAGGCAAATGTTGCTCTGCCAGTGATTTTAACTTCTCACTAGTTGCAGGTCTCAGTCTTCTGTAGTTTACATACAACTGTATTAGGCTGGTCTAGTTTATTAGGCTTTAACCTTTTCAAGGTTGCTTTCCCCTCACTAATGAATATGGGTTCAGCAAGGTCAGGCCAAAGACCTAAGAGAAGTCAATAAGGACATTTATGTTTCCCAGCATTTTTCATGGAAGAGGTGGAATTTTAAAAATTAGTCTAAAGAAATAAAAATGCACCAATAACTACAGGTACTTAGAATTACTTTATTAGCACACTAGGAAAGAAAATCCCGAATTCAAATGTTCACCAGTGCTTATTCATTTGGAGAAAGAAATGATTGCATTGACTTGATTGTAAGCTATATAATACGTTCAAGACTCTCGAGCCAACAAGCAGAACAGCAGACATAGCTGCTTGTTCTTCACCCTACATTGTATTTTATGATAATCATCATGATTATCGGTTTTGCACTGCATTATAGTTCTAAGAAAATACTTTGAGAACTGATTATAGAGGTAGAAGCTTCCCAAAGTGTCTATTCTTGAAATACGCAATCATATAGAAGATGGCTTGGTTGTTAAGGTACTAAAGTGTAGAGGAAAGAAACCCAAACATCAGGAAAAGCAATCATTTCTAGTTGAGCAGGATCCCATGATCTAAAAATGTGCAAACATGAATTGTCACAAGGACAAGTAGAGAAATCAATAGAGGCTACCAGTCAATACACCACAAAATATCAGTCACCGTTTACTTCCTGACCCAGTTTGAAAGGTAAACATATCAAAGCATGGACAATGCCCTTCACAAGGATATTTAAACAAGTATTGCATTTTTGGAAGTATAGAAATAGGGCCATGGCCTGGGCTAACTTGCCTGCACCTGCTCTGAAGGACTGCTTTGCCACTGCAGACACTGATTCTGGCAGGCAGAGAGGCTGAGGATCTCCACCCTGGGAAAAACACTCTGCCATCATGCTGCCCTGCAGAGTCTTGCACCACAGTAGGACATTCGTGCTACTGACACCCAAACAACAGTATGAGCAATTCTTTACTGTCCCTGGCTTCCTAGATGCTCACTCTGCCTAAAAATCTGTGACTAATAGGTGAGTAATTAGGTTCTGTTTTCCTAATGATTATGTGTTCAGGTTATGGCTTGATCAATCATGGTAGGACAGCCTGGGAGAGTTCATCCAAAAACGGTGGCTACCAATACTGCATTGTTTAAAATGTCATTAACCAGCAATATCTTGTACAAATGTCTAAGAATGATATCTAATTTCATATATTCTCTGTGGCTCCCAAAGCATGGAAGATTTATGGAGCAACACTCATGTCCTACTTGATCAATTACTTCAGAACAAGCCATGAAGGTATAATGTGTGAAATTTCCTAGAATAACTCACAACACCACTATTATAAAAACACCAGATCTATTATTCAGGTGAATTCTCTCATTTTATTGGACTGTCCCACTTAAAGACAGTCTCCCCTGGCTTCTCTAGATCAGCCTCAATATTTACATCACTGAAATGATGAGCAGCCTGGGGGAAGAAATTTTGTGTCCAGATTAGCCTGATTCTGGAAGCTTGCATTGTGACATAGGGAAAATTTGTTCACATAGAACCAAAAAGGTTTGTTTCTATATAAGGAAGACCCTATAGTACAGATTAGGTATGACCTCATGGAGAAGCACTTGCTCTCCTGCTGAAAAAACATGCCTGCAGACCTAGAGGTTTGCCCTGTAGCTGCAGCACTATAGTCAGCTTTAATAGCAGACAGAGTATCTCCCCTTGTCAGAGAGCTCTCAGAAATCATGAAGTCCAAGTGGCTTCCAGGTAGCAGAAAGAGATTTCTGCTAACAAATTCAGCTCAATTCATGTATGGTTGTCATAAAAGCATAAAAAGAAGCTTATAGAACCAGAAAAGCCTCAGGCAGAGGTGACAGTATTCCCCAGTTATCATTTTACCTCTGCAAGTTGTTTGACTATGAATTGCTCTGAGATACCCAGCTGTAAGGAATATTTGGGATCATTTATCAGCACCAAATTGCTAGTTTATACCAATACTGACTGCTGCTATATGTGGAGAATTCTCTTAAAAAAACATACTGTGAGTGGAGAAGAAAAAAGATAATGAAAAACTCAGAATCAGGCTATGTACATGGACTTTTATATTTTGGATTGAAGAAAGTTTGTATCTAATTTTTAAAGCTCATACCTTCACAACTGAAACATACAGTCAAAGAAACTTAGTCACATTGAGCAAAGTGGAATACCATCAATGCTGAAAGTTCTGAGAAAGTCACTGTACAAGTCAAAAGACTATTCATTTCAACAGCTTATTGTTTCATAGTCCAAGGTCATCTGACCTAAAATGAGAAATAGATATAGGGAGCTTTAAAAACAAGCAGGAAAATTATGACATATTGGAAGAAATAGCCTGCAGCTACAAGACCTTGGACTGTCACCTCATTAGATTTCAAAGTGTCAGAGGCAGCCAGGATCAATACCTGAGTGACAGATGAACATGGAAAATTATTTGAATGTTCCAGAAGTGTATAGGAGTTTCAACCAGCGGTTTAGAGTCTTCAGATAAGATTTTAAAATAACAGATTCTAAAGCAGAACATAACATAATTTAAAAAAACTTATTCTCATATTTATCCCTCCTCAATAAGTGACTGCACCACCTTCTTCCATTCCAAAATTCATTAGCATAAATAGCTGCCTTTAGATAGATTGAAAATCCTATTTTATACTTAAACCTCCATCACTAACAGAATTCAGATATGATGCTTCAATAAGACTGAAATAACTTAATTCCTTTGCTATGGGGAGGTTTAAATTTCCAGTAGAAGTAACTTCTGTTTCAAATTTTCCAAGAACAATCAGTATTTTAAAAATTACATTATAAAATATTCTTAAACTAAAGATAATAATTTAGAAAATTTGTTTAGGCTTAAGGTCTTGTTTTAATTTCCAGAAGCTTGAACTTACTTACGGAGTGTTGATTGCTCTAGCAAGCCCATAGGGATAGAAAAGATGCTATTTGTCTGCTTTTTTTAATTTTGGCATCTAAATACAGGATAACAAAGGAAAACAGCTTTCTAATAAAGACGTTTCAGCCTTAAATAGGAGCTTATGTTAAAGCAGGTGCAACTGCCACAGAATGGGGGTCATATTACTTTGCTACAGCAGCCTATGATTCTCACAGTTTTATCAAAAATCATAAAGCAGTAAATTTGTTGTTTGCCTTAACCCAATTAAAATTATGTGCTTAACTCCATAAGTGTAAGACAAAAAAATGAATCTCACTATCAATACATACATAGGTTATCACACACAAAATGTAAGATGTGAGTTTGGCACACTTTTCCATGAATGAGTAAGTTTTAGTTTAATAATATTTGAGCCAGAGACAGCTCTTATCTAGGGTATGAAGTTTTGAATCCCAGGTTTAAACTTCATAAACACTGTTAAAATCCTTCTGCAGAATGATGAATGGCCATTACCTTGAAACGACCTTGCAATGTTCTCCTACTTGTCTCCAGAAGAAATTGTGAAATGTAAGGGTCACAGGTTGCCACAAGAATTTGAATCTTCATATAAATCTGAGCAGTTGCCTTCAGTGGTGATTTCACTGTCTGTATCCAAGACTGCAGGAACAGGCATGTGATAATCAAGGCTAGCTCAGAAAGAAATATATAGGAGAAAGCTACAATTTTTCATCTTTACTTTTGTATGGCTCTTACTTATTCTTTTTAGTTAGTTTTAGATTGATAATGAATAACATATGCTAGGCCTTTTTTTGTACAACATGGATCTGTTAAATCTCCATTGCATTACACATATTTGCATACTCATATCTACCATAAAATTTTGTTGCCATGTCTGCCAGCTAAAAAGCATCAAAGCTGCTCCTGGCTTGAACACAATTCATTAATTTCATTGTTCTACCAAACAAGAGTAAGGAAGAAAATCAGATGCTTTGAGGTAACATAGCAATGCCACTTAACATGTCAGTACTGCACTTTCTTATGAACAACATGATGTAGTGTAATACAAGAAGACAGAAAACACAAATGATAAAAAACCAATTACTTGCTGATAAAAATATGTAAATATTGTCTTCATGCTGACAGTCCATAAAACTGCCTTATAGCTAATGGCAAGATGAAGCTTAGGTCTCAGGCATTTGATATATGACAAAATTTCTTATATTCTTTTGATCTGAGCCCCATAATGATCCCCTCAAGGTTGCAGGCTTTATACCTGACAGATCATTGTTTTACAGTTTAATACATTTTCTTCCAACAAAGCAGTGCATAAACAAGTGCTTTAGCAATTAAACAAATGTTGCAGGGGCATGTAATGGTACCCATACCTCATTTCTATGAGCATGGTTATCTATATAATAGAGTTAATTGCTCCCACAGTGAGGGACAGCATGGACTTCTGCCAGCCCTATTTAAAGGAGCCTTCTACTGTGTGTGACCAGCATGAAAAACAAACAAATTCTCTGTGCAGCTACAGAAACTCTCAGAAGTGTTCTGTCCCCTAAAAAGTGTGGAATAATAGCAGTAGCACATCTGGCCCCTCACAACAGGTGGAGAGAGTAATTAAGTTTATGAAAATCATGGTCCTCTGAGTAAAATCTATGGGGTTTGTGACAAAGTCATTGGACTAAGAAGCCCTCTTAAGCTCCTGCAGACATCTTTCTCTTCTTCTGTGAAGCAGATACCAGCTTCAGACAGGAATTCTAAAAGAGAGTACACATGGATAAGGGAAGCTTAATCTGGAATCCTGAATAAATCAAAATTCCTTGAGCAGCAGACATATTGATTTTAACAGCTTTATTAACTGGCCAAGAGAGTTGTAACAGCAGTAAGGAACTAGACTTTGTTATTCCGGTAATCCTTCCCTTTTTGTGTTTCTAAGGTGTCAAACACAGCAGAAATTCTTTTGATAATAAACTAAGAAATTAAAAAGAAGAATCAAATAACCTAAGGTAGATTTCAAGCAAAAAAGGAAACTGAGAACAGTATCAGGTACCTCTGTTCTACAGCATTAGGCAAGGGAAACCCTCTGTAGATTTTTGTGGGGATTTCTGAGGAATATCATCTGATTGATAAAGAAAATGAGGGGGATGTTAGTATGTACATGAAGAGAGTTACTTGAAATAGAAACACAATGAGAATTTTCAATTTTTCTAGTAGAAAGAAATAACATTATTTCTGAGATATGAAATCCTTTTTAACCATATACTTCAGGAAATTGGGAAAATTAACATTTAAACTCAATTACAGCATATTGGAGTACAAGTTCTTAGATTTAAATGCTTCAGTAACAGAAGATAAAGATGGCTGTAGAAAAAAAAAGAGGAGTTTCTAAATAAATGCATGAATAGCAAGATTAAACTCCTTCAGTAGAAGTCATTAGTGAACAAGCAGTTATCAAGGCATCTATCTTTAGCTTAAGTTTATATTTGATGGTATGGAGCTGGCAATATAAAGCATCAGTGATTTCTCGAGTTTCTGTAAGAAAGCAGCAGTAGTTTGTGCAATGGCAAACTCCTATTCTGCCTTACTCTGGGAAGTGTAACAGAGATTAGTTTTGCTTCTCAGAAAACTTGTTCAGAATCCACAGTCCACTAACTAACGCTTAACAGTGAGAAAACACCCACAGGTTTCCAGTCAAATGGAAACTAGACTGCTGAACATAAATTAAAAGCTAAAAATAATATATAAATGCCTGTTTATGTGTGAATATATACATTTCTTTATGCAAATATATACACATACATACATTTCAGAGAGTATGTTAACATGCTGTTCCCTAATCTGGGTACATAATCAAAGTGTAATCATTTGAGGCTGAAATTTTCTGTTCTGAGCTTGTATCATGTGGATAAGCCTGTTGATTCAAATGAGTGTGGCCTGAGTGTCTTAGAGAAGGCTGGAGTGCTGCACTGGTGCAGTAGTGTGATGCTTACATAAAACATTTTTTTCATTATACCAATCAACTTTTATTACCGAAGAAAATCAGTTCAGTTGCAAAAAGCATTTAGTGTGTCAGCAAAATAATTTTCTGTTCAGCTTTTAAGTTTTTCGAAGAAAGGGCAGTCAACTTGTTTCTTGCCAGCAAATCAAAATGAAAAGCCATTACAATTTTGTAGGAGTTTCAAAGGCAAACTGCCATAAAAGATTTTAAGCAAAGTTCCTGAAATCTGTTTTTGTGTTGTTAAAACAGGTTAATATAATTTGAGAAGTATGAGCTTAGTAAACAGCAATATTCTCATAGACTACAAAACACTGAGGACTCCAAAGGTATTGGTGTATTAAGTCTACCAGCAACATTTACACACATAAGTGGTTAATTCTAAAGATCATTATGTGACAACAAAATTAAAATTTTTGATCCTTATTTCCAGTAGCAATACACCATCAAGAATAAAAAGTAACCTCCTTTAACTAGTAGAAGCCTAAATTTTGCAGGAAGGAGAACAACAGAGATAAGGTTTGCAAACCTCTTTGTAAGTGTCATTCTGCTGTGGACTGGGAAAAGGAATAGCAGTGCTTTGCAAACTGCTGGAAGCAGCATAGGCAGCACATGTGCCATATACCAAAACACAACTCAGTCAGGATTAGTCCATAATATGTACTAAGGGATGGTGCAGAGCAGCCCAGTGATGGTAGGTGAGGGAGAGTCTCTGGGAAAGTATCCCTTCTTGTACAGTGATACTCACAACCAGAACTGAACAGCAGCCTTAGGACCAGCCACAGCCAAATTAAAGGATGATTTCTATTGGTAGAAGTTATCCTTAGAACCTGGACATGGTGTTGTGCTGAGAAAAAAACCCTCTTTAACCTGGGAGGTCTATGATCTGATGTTGGTCAACCCTGCATTCCACTGCAGGAAGTTCACTGATGGTTTTTCCAATTGACTTTTTTCCAATTAAGCTTTCCTCTTTTGAACACTAACTATCAAAACAAAGCTACTGCAACAATGGCTAATGCAATTCCTCAATATAGAAAATATACATTTCCAAACAGGATGACTCTGTGTACAACACTGAGACAACAGTCTCTATGGCATCCAGTTTTTACACTTAAAAAATGAAAAAACATTAAGTGGTCATTGGCTTGTCATGCATAAGGACTTGCTTTTGACCTGACAAAAATCCAAGTGGTATAAATATGGCACACAGTAGTACATAGAAAAGTGCTGTGTAAAACTAGAAAATACAATTTTTCTTGTGTCTAAGAAACAGCTGTGAATGTCATGAGTGGGAGTTGGACTCCCAGGTGAATACTTGATAAACATTTAATCAATGATGGTTAAAGGATATGGAAAACTCCACTGCTAGACGTATTGTTTCCTGTAAATTGATCTAGGATCAATCTTTTAATCAGAGCTTACTCAGCTTTATAGAGAGATGACTGAGGAAGTAATTCTGTGACCTGTTATATAAGGCTGTACCAGAAACATTAATAGTCCCTCTGACATTCAGGTCCATGAATTTCCGGAATAGACCTTAAAATGTGAGGGTGGCATGCTCATTTTTCTTTTCCATAGAGAAAGGTTGTCCTGGCCATGAAATCCACATAGTTTTGCTGCACTAGGAGCAGGGTTTATAATCCTCACAGGGAAGGTAATGTTGGTAACAAGAATTGAAAGCACTGCATGGGATGAGATATGGCTGAAGAGACAATGCTCAGAAGAATGCAGGCTGACAGAAGGGAGCCAAGAGGAAAAATAGGATTTGATGAGGCTGATGTGGCACAAGGGAAACATGAGCAGCCAGGAAAGCCTTGTGGACCAAATGAAATTAATGTCACCAAGCTAGGCTAGGTACATAGCTCTCAGCATGCGGTATGGGGCCCAAAAGATAAAGTTAAATGGATGGGGGGATAGGAAAAGCAGCTTTTGCATAAGTAGAATACTTTTAGAAGTAAAATCACATGCAGAAAAAAAAATAAGAGAAAAGAAAATCTGCCTGATTTTAGGCAATTCGCATGATCCACCATACAGATGAGCAAATTTCTGTCTCTGGACCACTGTAGTTATTCTCCAAGGCAGTTAAAAGATTTAGTATCACTTGTGTGTTTCTCCAAAGAGCTAGTCTGTGCACAGGCAGGGATTTGAATAATTTGCAGTAGAATGTCATTAATCCTACCACTCCAGGACCTTATCAAAGTACAGATTAATGAGAGGTCATATAACTGCAATGTGCCACTGCTAGCACAAGCAATCAGTCTGCCACTGAACTATTATACTTCCTTGCTGAGCATGAACATTTCAATGAAAATAACAACTTTGGGTGGCTGTATAAGAAAACAAGCTTTTTAGCAGAGATCACAGTGACTTAACTTTTGGGCGAAGCTAAATTATATTGATTAGATCTGGAATATTTATGTTCCACCATATGAGAGATAAGAAGCAGAATTAAATAAATAGACAAAAAATTAGTCTGAAAACACTGTCCTCAATTGTGTCCTGCCTTTTGAGGATTCTCTGCTCCACAGTGTAAAGAATCAAAAGTTTGGCCCACATTTCTATAAAGCTAGTGGTATGGTAACACCTTGATCTGAGAGAAGATTTTCCCTTCACTCCAGCTGTCTTGCATGGATGAGGTTTCCTAGCACCACGGCACCTGAGGGGAATTTTGTGCCCAGCACAGCACCAGCACGTGCAGCTGAGCAATGGTTGCTGTGGGTTCATGGGCAGCAAGTGCCTGTTCCATCACCCTGACTGAGCCGGGGTTGCTGTGGGTTCATGGGCAGCAAGTGCCTGTTCCCTAACCCTGACTGAGCCAGGGTTGCTGTGGGTTCACGGGCAGCAAGTGCCTGTTCCCTAACCCTGACTGAGCCAGGGTTGCTGTGGGTTCACGGGCAGCAAGTGCCTGTTCCATCACCCTGACTGAGCTGGGGTGGCTGTGGGTTCACGGGCAGCAAGTGCCTGTTCCCTAACCCTGACTGAGCCAGGGTTGCTGTGGGTTCACGGGCAGCAAGTGCCTGTTCCATCACCCTGACTCCGTCGTTGCCTCAGCGAGTGAGACATCGGCCGGCCCGGGCAGGCTGCGCTGCCTGGCGGGAGAAGAACGTGATTTTAATGGACTTCATTAATGCTAACAACTCCACCTGTAAAAGCACTGTAAATTCAACTGACTGTGCAATTGTACTCTCTGACTAAAGTCTATATAATGCTATATATAGAAATATTCAATCAGCAAAATGGTCTCTGATGGTTAAAATGTTTACTCAGCCACTGGAAGAACAGAAACTGTGATTCAATGAACTGACAACCTACAGTACATATGGTTTCTGAACTGACCTTTTGTATGTACACTAGCTTCCCAGATGAAAGAAGATAATCAGCATTTAAAAGAGTTTGCTTTGCTGTGCTGAGCTAATATTGACTACTGGACTGCAGACATAGAGTGAAAACAGCCACAGGGAAACACCTACTCTTCATTTCTGCTCTGTCCATGAGGTAACACTAAAATGATACTACACAGAAGTGACTGAAGGAGACAAAGCACAGACATCATACTTTGTATGTCTACATACACAATAATAATGCTGACTTGCTAGTAGTACAAGGCAGTATTCCTCTTTGCATGAGCAGAATCAATAATATTAATTTTGCTGGGAATTCATCTCTAGTGATGAGATAAACTAAACCTCATCTCAGTGACATCACCCCAACTTTGAAGCAAAACATTAAGAATTGTATTTAAGGAGGTACATAAAATTCTAGAAAATAATGATGATTAATAACAAGATGACAGGGTTAACTAGAAAGGGAAACTTTAAACATTGTAAAACCAAAAATGTTCTGTTAACTCAGAAGTGGATTAGTGTGTTCAAAGTGCTTCAGGACTCGACACCGCGTAAAGGCTGATTTATACTCCAGGCATCATAATGCCTACCTACTTCAGAATGACAAATAGCACCGTGCTGAGATCTCAATGGCAGCCCCAGAGCACTAACAGCAAATGTCTTCCATCTTAATAGCTGAGCCTCTGCAATTCCCCTCACTTAAAATTCTGAGCATTTAACTCTTCTCGTTGCATCTAAATCCAGATACAAAAACCTTCAAATCAAACTATTTACCTCAAGTGAAATCTACCCTGAATAATTCATAAGCAGCAAGGAGTCTGAAAGTGAAAGAGCTGAAGAGTGTGTTAATGAAGTCTAGAGTTTAAAATATAATGGTATAAAAGCTATTATGGGTCTTTTCTAACCTTATGAGAAACAATATTGGTCTCTGTAACAATGAAAGATCTCAATGAACAGGGAAAGAAACACAGTTCAGGTGTCTTTTTGTCAGTGAATGATGCTGCTAGCAGAATCACACAGATTACTAAAGAGAAAGAGCTGCTGTTTGAAACAATTTCTGATGAAGGGGCTGGAGTGTTCAGATTGATTCTTCTTCGTCCTGCCCCTGTGAAGAAGTATTGTTCCTTAAAATAGCTATAAGAAGCTGCAATTCAATTAGAATAAAGTACAAAAGGCAAGAAAATGCACAGAAATGCAGGACATGTTATGATGACACTTACCTAACAAGAATTTTTGACTCTTTAAGACTAGGCAAAAAAAATCACTTATTATGTCATTTCACTGTGAGGATCAAGGTTTTGTATTTTCCTGTTTCAGCAAATCCTCTTTATAAGATGGATACTGCTAAAAGGCATGGTTGATTTGTCTGGGATATCGGTGACAAGCCAGCACTGTCATCAAATAGAATCTGCCTTCTAAGCTGGTTGCTGACTTATTTTGAATTTAGTTCATCTTAAACCACTTATCCACAAGTGTGAATAGGAGACGGGGAGAGAGGTTTTGAACTAAGAAGCCAGCAATAGCCTTATCTGTCAGAAATTCAGGGAAATTGGTGACTTCAGCCAAGTTCTTCTGCATTGGTGGCAAATAAATTCATTCTTCTGTGTTGCTGTGCACAGATAGTCTGATTACTTTGAAATAATGGGAGGAAGTAATTCAATTGTGGGATTTTTGTGTAGGACCAGATCATATACTTCAGATGGAATTTTCAGCAATATTCTTTTTTTACACAATGGGGAAATAGCATTCTTTCATAAACTCTGCTGCTGAATAAAAGTACATTTCTACCTCAATAATGAGAGTATAAATCTTACTTTTGGAGAACAGTACACTTATGATGAAAGTCTCCCAGAAACAGACATTTTCCTAAACAACACTAGTGAAGATGTAGATATATAGCACTGTTTACTATAAAGGCAAACTGGAGAAGAATTTTTGAGTTTTGTAGTGCTTATTATCTGAGTCTGACTCAACTGTAGTAAAGCAAAGTAGTTAACACTTTTATATATATTTAGAGTACTAATGTAAGCAAACTGTTCTCTGATTAGTGTATTTTGAAGATGAGGTACATGCAGAAGTCTGCTTAATTATGGAGAAAGGGGATGGGTTTCTGCATAAGACTTGGGACATGTAAATTAGGTTTTCAGATCAAAGACTTTCAAAAGGCAATCACTCAATTTTTTCAGGTCTTATTTCCGCACACTTGTATGTATTTCTTGGAATCCTGAAAGGATAAGGAATCTTTCTATAAATCTGTTGACAGGGGCTACAGATACATATAAGAAAAAATCTAAATAGCATTCATTGTAAATAATGCTGTGCCGAGACAAATATTTTAAATACAGAAATACTATGAAATTATTCAGGATCAGATACAAATCACAATCATTTGACAAAACATCCTTTCTAGCATCAAGGTGATCCTTCTGTGGTAAATCTTACTAGGGCTATCTATGGATTAATATATTTGCTTTAAATGAACTTTTAGATCCTACTTTTGAGACATTTGGGTAGAATTACCATTACATACATAAAATTGAAAAGTGCCTCCTCTAGCTCTGCTTAGAGAGTAGAAATTAGCTGGCAGTGCTAGGAGCAAAGGCAAAGAGAGGTACCCTTTCTCAGATCTCTAGTGCAGAAAACATAGTTGAATTTGTCTTGACTGAGGAATAATTATATAATGGGGATTCACTGAAAATGCATCCATCCCCACACCTGTCCAAATCTTCAAGTCTCATGCCTTTATATGCCAATGTAGAAAAATCACATTTTGAAAGAATAAGGACTAAAAAAACCCTCATTTATTTACAGCAAAGGCTTCATCCATGTTGTTGCAGGTCAAGAAAAATGAACATCAGTGCTGATGACAAGAAGCTTCATTTGAGAATCTGGTTTATGCTTTGAAGTCTTTGAAATGGAGAACTAAGTGTATTTCTGTGAGCTGGAAATAATTTGGGCAGCTGTGGAAGGATTGCTTCTCAAGTTTGTTTAGCCTACTATCCTGAAGGAGTCACCATCTCCACCCTCCATGATTAACCCATGAGATAAAGGGATTCCTAGCAGCAACCAAACCCAATGAAGAAAATGGTCAGAATAACATGAAGAGTACAGAGGATGAATGACATCATCCTTGGACTTTGTATGGGAGAAAAAGGAGAAAAAACAATCACTGTCGAACTTCTGGTTGACATGCTCACCTCTTCTCCAACACATACCACTTTTCTCCTTTAAGTAAAAATAGAGTCACTCGAATCATCCAGCCTATGTTAGCAATTTCTGTCTAATATCAGAGACATATCAGGCTGGCAAAGAGATGCATTTGTGAATCTACCTTGCATTCTACTAGGACATATTCAGTAATGTACCCTTTACAGGTCAGTTCAGAGAATGATCTGCTTACTGCTACTTTGGGCTCCTTCCTGTCCAGTTTGTGATATGGCAAGTCTCTCATGGAACTGAACTCTTGCAAAGGGAGATTCCTGCCACGTGAGGGGCAAGCATAACTCACCAAGTAAGGCTTTAAGGGCCAAGTGCCCCAAGTTATCTAAAAAGACTGTGTTCTAAACTCTGCTAAACTACATAAAACGTCTTCAGAGAGCAACAGGAACAAGCCTGGGTGAACAAAAGCAGAAAAATGGTGCCATCCACCCTCCATTCATAGCTCTTTTTCTTCTGGCAAGCTGCAGCATAAAAAAAAAGAAAAAAAAAAAGATTTTTCCTACCACCATCTGTGTTTATCTTGCAGTTTTGCTTTCAAAGTAACTCATGCTAAGGAAAGTTTCAAAACCTTTCTTAGCCATGTTTTATCAAACTAAGAGCCTTTCCCCATGAAAGGTAAATAGTCTTTCTGATTGCTAGCTTTCACAGTTTACTGGTTTTCTATCATACTGCTTGTGCTGGACACAACAGCATTAAAAATTACTTGGTCACAGCTCACCTTAATGTTCTAAGTGATTGTTGAAATATATTTCAAGATTTGGCTCCTGCATCTCCACTTCAGTCTTGATTAATAAACAAATCAAGAAAATGGACAAGAAATAACTTTAGAAAAATTTGATTAAGTAACCATCATAAAGGAATTGATAGATAATCTATACAACAGATGCAAAATCTACTCTCCCACAGAATTATTACATATCTTTCACATCAGTAGCAAAAATAACAATTATGCTTTTGTGGACATCTAGTTTATCAGCCTGTTTTGCCTGGAATCAGTATGAATAAGCCAAGGAGATACTTTTACCAACCTATGTTTGTGGAAACTTGTTCTCAAACTGCTCTTCCACATGGTGACACTTTTGCAACTGCAGCCACACTTTAGGCAGACTACAGAAGGCATCTGCTGAGCTTCACAGGAATATGCAAAGAACAGTATGGCAGGATAACACTAGTTTTATGCCAAGTTACTGGCACAGACTGTTTTAATGGCTAGAAAAATCAAGAAAGCATGCAAAAATCCTATTCTAGGTTCAATAAGGCAAAGCAAACATCACCACCTGAAAGGATTAGAATACCAAATGAAATTACCTTAGAAACAAAGACCGCTTTCAAGTGGATAACAGTATAATCCCTTTATGAAAGTGCTTCTACACAAAGTACTTTCTCCTTCTGAAGCATCGCTTCTTCTCCCCCCAAAGCTCCACATGAATGACTCATGTGCTGTAAAACCCTTCAGGCCAGAAATATTCTATCTATACATATAGGTAAGCAATTCAAAGCAAGAGATGTTAATTTATTTGCTGTGATTTCCTGCAAATCTCTGAGGATTTAAAATAGAGCAAGGCCCAAAATCCCTCTCTCTTGATCTCAGGGCTGCCATTGTGAAACAAATTCCAGTAGTGACAGTAATATTATACCTCTGCATTCAAGTTTAATAATGATTTTACTAAACTTTATTTCTTGGGTTTCTAAAAATTATTTCACCTTTTATTTATCCACAGTAAAACACAATGCTTAAATATTACAGTTGCTGCATATTCAATGTTTTAGAATATTTAAACCCGTATACATTTAAAAAAAAATTAAATCTTATTAGCTGTCATTTCAGAAGATCCAGAACTATAGTTCTAAACATATATTGGGAAAATGGTCATTCTCTGGAAACCACTGATTTTGTGATGCAAACACAAATTTTGTGATTCTGTGAACCAGTGATTCTTCTAGCATAAATCTGTATGTAAATTTTATCTTCTTAGATTTTATTATTCACTAAGGACTCAAATCAATTATGTATGATTCATGCAATAACTCTTAAATTCAGTATCACTGAAAATCTGAGCTTACAGGTGTTACCAATTATATAATTTTCAGGGTGATCTGCCTCATTAATGCATTCTACTTGTTCATCTGCATGCATGATGTTTGTGATTTGGCAAATTAAAAGCTTTATACAAGATAAAGTGTGAAAGAGAAGACCTTTATGATCATGGAAATAATGTTTTCAGAAGATGTTGTGATTATTCCTACTGCTTCAAAGTTTACCTAATACATGTCTTCCATAACAGCTTTATACGTAATTTGTGCAAAGAAAAATTAGATAATTTTTGTTTTATGCATTATTCAATGCTATTGAAAACTAGAATCCAACATATCAGTCTTAAAAGAAAGAATTCAAGTATTTGGAAAGTCTGTATTTCATTGATCCTGTTGCTTAGTTATACTTTAGATCAGAACAAAAAAAAAATCCCATTTGTTTTTCAGTCCATTGACTATAAAAATCTTTAAAGATAATTTTTTTATCCCTTTAAAT
>VZTN01018547.1:1267-21365 GCA_013400515.1 Erpornis zantholeuca
CATTTCAAAGTGCTTAGTCTTGATTTAAATAATGTGAGACAGCTTAACTGTGTAGAAAGAGGTGACTCATAGAAAATAATTTTCTGAACTGCATTTTGGTACACACATTCCATTGTAATTGAACTGTAACAGAGAGAGCTTAAACTAAATCTCTCAGATTAGAAAGATACACTTTGCACAGCTGGCTGCCAGTTTCCTTCAACAGCTATAATGAATAAAAATGTAACCTTGCATTAAATATGTTTTGGTTTAAGTGTCTGGGTTTATTGGTGTAGTGTAGCAGTGTGTTCTACTTCCAAGATTTTTTTTCACCCTGTCTACTGGAAATTGTATATTGCTGAGGTACAATTTTCATTATTTTGGGATTTTCTCCAGTTGTTCTTTCTCATGCTTCATGCTGCACTATAATTTTAATTGTCTAAAATTTCGTAGGCTTTTTCTTATGGTTTTATTTATGTTCCTGGGTTTGGTAATTGCTCTCTCTTTCTGTTACTGAGTGCAGTTGCAAGCTTGGTGTATAGGTTCTGGAATTCCTGATTGAAATATATGAAAAATATTTTTTAAATAATTATCTAATAGCAAGATAGAGTATAAATTGAATGTTGTAACTGAACTTGATGTTTTTTCCCTGTTCAAATAAAATAATTTTTCTTACAGAGAAGCAAACACAATCTTCAGAGGCAACTCATTAGCAACTCGGTGTGTAGATGAAATGATGAAAATAGTGGGGAAGCACTACCTAAAGGTTACTTTGAAACCTGTTATTGATGAGGTAGGTTATCCTGCTGAAACTTCTTTGGGGTCACTCAGCCCCCTGGGGTATCCTTGTCTGTTGGATAGGCATTCTTGTTTCAGCTCTTTTTTAAGAATCATTCAGGTGGGGAAATTATAGAGGAAAATTTAATTGAGCAATAATTGGTTAAATTTAGTGGGAGGAGCTGCTTTTTGCTATTTACGTTCCAGATGCTTCAAAATAAACAGTCAATGACAGTCATTCCAGCCTCCAGCACATTGCAGAATTTGCCCATGGGATGCTTTATGTAATCAATCCATTTGAAAAGGCACAAACAAAAGCAAGGATGATCGTTGCATGTTGTTATGGTTGGTTAGAACCTATTTAGAATTTTATTCCTAAATCTAAGAATCTGGTTTTAAATGGGTGTGTTTCCATACTTTCTGAAAAATTGAACTCCTATAGTTTTGTTTGTTTGTTTGTTTCAGATATGTGAGTCTCCTAAACCTTGTGAAATAGATCCTATCAAATTAAGAGAAGGGGATAATGTGGAAATTAATATGGTGAGTTTCCCAACTGGTCTAAAAATCTGAAAGAAAACCATTTTTAAAAACAGCTCATTCTAATGGAAAATGAGTAACTCATAGTAGCAATATAACTCTGATTTCAGAGTAGACAAGAAAAAGCTGTATTTTCTTATCCCTGTTTATGAACACAGCAATGGAAAAGTCCAGCGGAAAAGGGGACAGAGGGGAGAAGCTAAAGATGACAGTCATTCTTATCAGTTTTTTAGGTGGTTTGATTCCTGATGTTCTGCACTCAGCATCTAGATTATAATGTACATGACTAGTCAATGAAAAATGCTAGAGCAGTTCATTTTGCTGGCTGCTTCCCTCTTAGCAGAGTATGCTGATGTTTAAGGCAGTAGTTGCTGCAATAAAGTTAACATTCACTTGATATACATGGGAAATGCTCCTTCCTCGTTGTCAAATTACAGAACTAGGTATTGATAGGTAGTTTTTATTGCTAGGCAGTGCATATATCCTTTAAGTAAATATCATTAAACTATCTTTGAACAGTAGTAATGCCAAATAAGTATTATGAGGCTTTTTAAATATGCACTGTACTAAAATTCAGAACTGAATTATCAGACAGTATTATGTTTGTGCTCAGGTAAAAAAAAGGACAAATGTGAATGTTCATGGTCTGAAAAAATACCTTTTTTCATAATTGCAGGAGAATCTCCGCTATTACGTGGACAAAGTGTTCCGTGAAATAGTGCGGTCGAGTATAAGTTGTCCTACCCTAATGTGTGATGTTTTTTATTCTTTGAGGCATCTGGCTGCCAAAAGATTTCCAAGTAAGTGTGCTCTAAAAACTTCTGAAAGTGGTGTTCTGACTGAAAACTTCTGCAGTTACCTTATGGGGATTGTTAAAATTCTTGTCTTGTCCAAAGCTGTTCCCTGAACTTTGACAGTCAGGCATTTGTTTTTCTGTGAGTCTGTAAGTTATAGTGAAACTTTGTGGTCAAGAGGCATTTTTTGTTTTCTGATACAAAAATATAGCAAGTCAGAAACTGCAAGACAGCATCAAATGAGAAGTCATAATAAAAAAAACCAGTACAAGATAGTAGAAGAAAAGCACAAGTAATAAAGGAAGTGATTTATTGGAAAGATACTTAAAATTTGTAAGAACTGTTCTGTTGATTGCTTCTAAAGAAGCAAGATGTGAACCTGAAAATAAATTTGGCATTTGCATCTTTACATGAACTGCCACTCTGTTAACTATGACCAGCACATTCATAACTTCTGTGAAGTTAGCTTTAGTACTACTATAGTTGAACTAGATTGGGGTAGTTCTGAGGAAGGTAGATAATAAAAAATATTTAATAGGTTTGTAAATATGACCAGTATTAGAAGAGCTTTATTCCTTCAGAATGTTTTAATACAGGAGTAATGTAGTGGATCTGAAATACTCATACTTCACTCTATTAAAATCTGAAATGTCCTGTAATAACCTATGGGTGAAGAATATGCTTCTCATAATGTGGAACATTTCTCTGATTCATTTTTGTCACTGAAACTGAGCCATAAATTGCTCTAGTTTAGACAGTCTTTTCAAAAAAACTGACTTACCAGATCAGATTGATGTGGTCATTAGAGTAAGAATGTGATCTCACTGTATTTCCCGGTATAAAAGTGTAAATATACCCAAAATATTAAATGAGAAAATCCTCATTTACATAATCAAAAGTATATAACACTGTGGGTTTATGGTGCAACTCAGAATTTCAATTACATTTGTTGTTATGTGCTGACTCTATTTGTCATGCGGCATTAATGTGTTTGAATTATCAATGAGTAGCTTTCCAGGTGAATAAATCCAATAGCCCCAGTGTAGAGGCAGCTGGTGCAGTGCTGTATCTCTTTGTGCAGCATCCAGCCAAACCTAATCAACTGTGTATGTAAATGCTTGCAGTCACCTCATCATTCCTCCCAGCGGAGCTGATGAGCCAGTTGTATGGGAATAGAGCTTCTTTTCAGAGAAATAAGCAATAAACACACCACTAGAAGCAGAACATTTCTTACCATGACCACATTTCTCATTTCATGCACTTCATTGATTTTCCTATTCTACTTTAAACTATAAATGTCTCCTTTGATGTTACCTTCTTAAGGAATTTTATGTTAACAGTCTTCATGATTTCCTGTTAAGTTCAGTGCATGTTACATTTCATGGTTTTTCTCTGCAGATGACCCTCATGTACAGTACTCTGCAGTGAGCAGCTTTGTGTTTCTTCGTTTCTTTGCTGTAGCCGTAGTCTCACCTCATACTTTTCATTTACGACCTCACCATCCAGTAAGTCTTGTGAAGCTTTGTTCTGTTTTGTTCATACCGTCAGATCTGTTGGTGTGGGAAAGCATAAGTTACTTTCAGTGGGTATGTAACTGGGAAATAAGATGACTAAATGTCTCTAGGTTCAGTTTCCAAAGGAAATAAGATACTTGAGATTCTTTAGGCAGCAGATATTGCAGTCTTTGTGGGGTGTTCTCAAATGATGTGGAAGAGCTTTCGGTATTAAAGATGATGTGCCTTTTTTGGAAACATGCTTCTTGGGTAAAATAGCAACATGACTGAGGGTCCTCTAAGGTATAGGCCTAAACTGCCTTGGTGCTATCCACCAAGGAAATTAAACATCCAGGTATCACTTTTACATTTATTGCCATTTGTGTCTTAAGCAGAGGTTGTAGAGTTATGCAGTAATTTGGTGTATTTATTCTGGACTACACTAGTTGCAGTGGGTTGACAATTTTTCCATTTTCACTTGTCAAGCAGATTACAAAAAACATTCAAAACATATGTCATAACAAAAGACATAACAAAAAGACTTCAAAGACAGGAATATGGAGAGTAAAAAACCTTCATTATTTTTCACATTAAAACCCAAAAATGTATGAAATGAGCTGCTTCAGAAGTTATCATTATTAGCTTATTTTATCTACTTAGGTGTATTGTGCCTTCAGGAGAAAAAAAATACACTTACTCAAATTTGTTCCTTTGACATTACCCAGTTTTTTGAGTAAAAAATAATACAGGATTTTAACACTTGAGGGTTAAACATCTTAAAGAGAACAGCGAGGCCCCTTTTAAACGCTGTGTTTATAATCCTGTACTAAAATGCAAGCAGTGAGGTAGCAAATGAATTAAGTAAAAGCCTTAAAGACAAAGTTTTAAAGTTCACTTTGTATTATGAAAATCAGCACCATATGTCCAGCTGTAGTTCATTATGTTTATTGTTCAGAAATTTGTTGGATGAGTAGTAATGATTACAGAACCAGAATTCTTACAGATTAAGGATTTCAGGTGTTCTATAGGTAAAAACATATTCCCAGTACAATTAAATCCTAGTGGTACTGCCTAAAATATTAAACAGTGTGTAGTAGCTAATAAACTATATATTTCATATGCATTCTTTTTCTTTGGGGCCAAAGAAAAGGAATGAAGATGTACCAGATTTACTACATTGTGTAACATAATAACTCTTTTGACATTTTAATTTTTAAATCAGTTTTTCCTGGAACTGTGAAAAAATACTACTTCTGAATTTTTTTTTTCGTTTTGTTAGGATGCACAGACTTCTAGAACATTAACTCTTATATCAAAAGCCATCCAGACCCTGGGGAGTTGGGGAAGTTTGACCAAAAGCAAACTTGTAAGGCTATTAAAATTCTTTCTCATTGCATAGACATGATGAACATTCTGTTTATTGAATGTTTATATGAAAGTTTATTTATGTCAATATACTTTTCCTTTCAGTCAAGTTTCAAGGAGACATTTATGTGTGAGTTTTTCAAAACATTTCAAGAAGAAAAATTTACTGAATCTGTTAAAAAGGTACCTTTCAACTATATTTTTTATTGTTGGTGTATCTGATCAATCTTCATTATTAGAAAGTGGTGTTTTTGTTCAGTTTTCTACTAGAGAGGAAAAAAAAAGCTGTGATCTGTTTCAGACATTAAAAAAACCCCAAAACAAAAAAACAATGTAGCAAAATCAATACCATCAAATACACAAGAGTTATACACAGTGAACTAAGCTAACTTAGTTTAAAAAATAAAAAGTATACATTTTTTGAAAGAGATGTGGTTGGATCTGCTGTTTAGGAACTCTTTAAAGAAAGCTTGTGTGACTTCTGCACATCCCTTTTACATTGTTCCAAGGCCCTGCAATATGTTTTCAGATGTTGCATAAAATAACTGTTTTGTTCAAGGAAAAACTGTACATTTATATTTTCAAAACAGATTTTGGGTTTTTGTGTTTCTAAATAGTGTATATTTATATTCCCTGTGTTTTCTTTCCTTAAGTTCCTTGATGATGTTTCCTCTACGGAGAGTAAAGAGCCCAGTGGTGTGAGTGAGCCAGTGCATCTAAAAGAAGGGTGAATACATCTTGAATTTGTATTGTGCATAACAGAATTGATTTCAGTGTTTTTTCATTAATGCCAGATTCAGATTAATGCTTATTAAAATGTCTGATATACTTTAGAAATTATATTTGTAAATTAGATAATTCTTAGGTTGCAGAATTAGTTTAAAAGAACAGCTGCAAGTTCTAATACTTTAAATACTTTTTAAAATACTTTAAATAATTAAAAGCAGCTGAATACCTATTGAAGACTGACTACATTACTGTCACTGTTCTGCATGTGCTCTGTGATGGTTTTTGAAGGTTGTGAAAGTGTATTTTTAAAAGAATGTTATTAATTTAGAATTATTCTATGTGCTGTATAAACCCAGCCAGCTAAATGTTCTCCTCTTAAAGTTAGGTTAAAAACTACCCTGTAACTGAAATATTTAACATTTAGTGATATAATGCTGTTAAATAAATTGAGATGAATGTCACTCTTCCTAAGAAATGAACTGTCTTTTGTGATGTTGATCAAGAACAGGTGATGATTTGAACAACATTCATGGGGAAAAAATATTTTAATTTTTTTGAGAAGCAGGTTTATAAGAAGAAAAGCCTTTTCTGTGAAACAGGAGTCCAGATTTCAAACAAGGAAGAAACATGTCTCTTACTAATGATACTGAATAGAGATGAAGGAGGAAATTGTACTGGACTCAGCACTATTATAGTAATAAATTGATGGCTGTTATTCAAAACAAAAGAAATCATTAGCAGTGAGTACACTAAAAGTGTACTGCATGCAGTTTGTCTGCCCTTGCTGCTGAGCCATGTTCAGTGTCATTTCACTGATGGTCAGTTTTTGATCCAGATAAGGCCAAGCAGAATCACATGTAGAAAGTGATTCTGGCAGGAAAGAGAGAATCTTGTAGTTGGATACACTTTTTACCCTTTTGCAAATATTTGGAATTCTGGATCTGAATAAGTTAAGTATCCCCTCCAGATTTACTGCCACAAGTGTGGACTGTGTGTTTTTCAAACTCCTTTCCCGTTTTTGGAATCCTGTACATGATCACCATATTGGGAGGTAACCTTGAACATCTGTTTTGAACCAATAGTAGATTTTTTTTTAATGCACAGTGAAGTAGATGTTTATGTGGCTGCATGATGAACAATAATGTCTTATCTGAATAAATGCTTTTGAAAGCTCTTCAGAAGACTGATGGTTGCATTTCATTTGATTGTCTTTACAGAGAAATGTACAAAAGAGCTCAGGGAAGGACTCGCATTGGTAAGAAGAATTTCAAGAAGCGGTGGTTCTGTCTAACAACTAGAGAATTCACATACCACAAACAGCAAGGTAAATAATGTTTATTTTAGATTTATTTTTAATTTTCAATATTTTCTAAGTGTGTATTTTTTGTCCTTTTAAAAGTGTGTAATTTTTTTCTTTACCTAAAATACCTCTGGTGTACTTTAGTTACTTTAGCCTTGATTAATAGAGGCTTCTGTCTGATTCATGCCTATTTTTTCAATAATAAAAATGCATATTGTGAGAGCATGAACTGCAATGTCAGTGCCCTGAGATCATAAAACAGTTCTTAAAGATTGCTTCACTCCTCTGTTTACAATTTTTTACAGATAAAGAACCAATTTTCACTATTCCAATCAAAAACATCCTTGCAGTGGAGAAACTTGATGAGAGCTCCTTCAACAAGAAAAATGTGGGTCAAAAGATAGTTTATATATAATTCTTGATGTGTTCTTTAAATAAAAGAATGTAATTAGCTTACAGACTTGATGAAACCCCATTACTAAACACTTCAGCAAAAAGTCTTTTATGGATCAGGAATAAAAAGCTGTATGCAGTATCTCCAAGTACTCTGAACATGGAAATTAACCTGGAAATTTGGATATCTGCACCAACTTTCCTGGCTGACTTTGACTTTGTCCCCCTCGCCAGATTTCTGGAATGAAGGTTATAACTACATGTCCTTATTACAAAGCACTTGAAATTATATTACATACTACTAGAAATGTATTATTACCAAACATTTATTTATTCTTTTTGATGAGAACTTCCTCCAGTCCCTTCATCAGTTGAGACAGTCGGCTGTGCTCATGGCCTCATTCTGCCCTTGAACACATTGGTTATTTGTGTTCTTGTGTCAATCCAAATGTCTGAGGCAGTGATAAAAGAACAACTGTCACTAAGGCTGAGGATGGCTAAAGGAGAGACTTCTGAGAATCTTCTGTTGCTGTCAGGATATGAAGCATGAAGGTTGTGCTTCATGTAATCTGGGGTCACACTTAAAGATAGGTGGATGAAGAGGACAGAAGATGCATCCTGTTCTAATTTATAAGGATTTTTTCTTAGATGAGGAAATGGTGTAGACAGAACACAGGGAGCCGTTCTGGTGGGTCTTTTCTCCTCTGTGTAATTGAAAGAGGTGAAAAGTCTGCCGTTCTCTCATCTCACTTTCTGTCTTAATTTGACTTTGTTGAATTGCCTGAGCACTGAAATCTATTTTTGACATAATTTGAAGTTGCTCAGTAACTGGATTTTTTTACTCAGCAGAGTAATGTGTTTCTTCTACAGATGTTTCAAGTACTCCATGGAGAAAAGCCACTCTATATCCAAGCAAATAACTGTGTAGAAGCCAGTGAGTGGATCGAGGCTCTTTGCCGGGTAACGAGGTGCAACCAGAAGAGGCTGAGCTTTTACCACCCCTCTGCTTTCCTGAACGGGAACTGGCTCTGCTGCAAGGCCACCATGGAGAACACCGAGGGCTGTGCTCGCTGCACTGCGTAAGTCCCATCCCAGCTGGACGTGGGCAGGGTTCCAGGGAGTGTGTGAGTCGCTCTGCAGTTGTAAAGGTGGAAGCAAGGCTTTCCCTATCTAATTTAGCAAGTGATGCCACAAAAACATGCCACAGTGATAAGGCACTTAGGACTGGATTTCACTAAGTCTTTTACTTTGTCTGCCACCCTGTGGAGGTAACCAGTTGAGCATGGAAATCACACCCAGTAGCTGAGATCTTTTCATCCAAAAATTTAATTGAGATGCCAGGCTGAATGCAGAAATATGACACACCTAGGTCATCTGTATAAAATAATGAAAATACTTTGCTGCAGAAAGTTCAGCCTGGAATTCCTCTCTCCTTAATGACTTTGTGTAAAACAAGACAATCACTTTTGTATTTGAACTCCGCATATGTTAAAGCAGTGCACTAAGAAAGTCAGCTAAATAATCTTGGATGTAGATTCTGACAAGTCATTTGGGTTTTGTAGGTATGTCAGAAAAATTAATAACATCTTACAATGCTTTAATATCTTTTTAGAAGCTACTGGTTCTGAAAACAAACAAATGCTGTAATTTCTTTCAAAAAATAAATATATCCTTAATTGGGTAGCTTATATAAATTACAGACTAAGTTTTGTGAAGCTGTCTATGAGTGATAAACATATTGAAAGGCTATGAATATTGAAAAAGAAACAGTTTTTACTTGCTTTCAAGAATTACTGATATCAATTACCTGTCTCTTTTTTCACCTTTTAGAGATGTTCCTGCTGATACTCAAATTGAGATTGATGGAGACAGAGAGACAGAAAGAATTTACTCACTTTTCATTATCAACAGGTCAAAACTACAGAAGTTGGAAGGTACTCAAATGATAATTAAGAATAATTACACTGATATTCAATTCTGTAGGCCAACAGCATCGTTTTGAACAATTAACTGAATTTAATGATTCACCTGAAAATAATAGAAAGTAGAGAACGAGATTGATTTTTTTTTTTTTTTTAAATCTTCCCAGTGCCCTGGTGTCTGATGTTCTTCAGGCATTTCTTTATAGTAGATGCCAGGCATTGTTCTCATTGAATTTCCATATATGTAATAGCTTTAAAAGTTTAAACAGAGAGACTGCAACTGTAGATGATTGCTTTTCTGCCTTTGCTGTCCCTTTCCTGACTGTGTGATGAATTCTGTTGGACATGGTTTTGCTGCAAGAAAGCACTGAGCTTCTCTTGATGTGAAGAGGAGAGAGCTGGATGCTCAGGATGCTGAACACAACTAGCAGAGAATAAGCTACGGAATTATACATACATTTAGTTGTTATTGTCTCCTGCTTTTATCTTGAATCCATTTTATGTGTGAGGCAGAGTAACTTTCCATTGCAGAATTCTGGAGTTACCCTTTGTGTAAGAGTTAGGTTTGTTCTATAATTGTTGAAATTCTAAATGGGATGACTGTGGTTGTTTTTGTAGAGGCTTGTGGAAGTATAGCAGTCTATCAAGGTCCTCGGAAAGAACCAGATGATTATTCTAACTTCACAATTGAAGATTCTGTAGCAACTTTTCATACACTTCAGCAGATAATAGATATAATAGAAAAGCTGAATGAATCACACGAAAAATACCAGAAGAAGAGATCATCTAGTGCCAAATATGGTAGTGAGTAAGTATCCTATGTAATTTTGACATTGATAAATGCGTATTTTGAAAAAAATTAATCATGGGACAAGGCCAGGCTTTTTGGGGTAGAGATAATAAAAGTAAAGGTATAGTTGGGCAACACAGACATGGAGAGAATAGCATACATCATTATCAGTAGTAGTGCAGCTTTTTAGCAGTTGTTGAAGATCCAAGTTCTTCAGGTGCAGGATTCATCTGTTTCTGTTGAGATTCCTGTAAGTGGGTGCAGTGACTCCTTTGTTTCCTTCCAACTTAACATTTGAAGTGCACACAAAATTTATCCATAATAGTATCCATACCTTCTTTTTTTTTTTCCCCCAAAATTTTGGTTGAATAATTGAAGTATCAAGTTATATGAAACTGTCAAAATTTTACTGCTGAAACTTATCTTTCAGGCAGTATATTTACTGTTTGTATTTCACTTGCCATACTCTATGATAAATACTATTTCTTGTGAAGGTAAAAAATCCCTGTTCTTTGGAGTACATTGTTGTTCCAGAAGGACATTCTTTAATTCCCTTCCCAGTCCTGGCTTATGCCTATGGAACACCACTAGCAAGTTTTCAGATTTCTTCTTTGCATTAATAAGGATTGATCCACCAGGAAAAAAAGAGAAGCTCAAACCCTGATTTGGTTTGTCTGGGTTAGTGTTTGATCCAAGTTGTTTAGAAAAACTGACTGTGATTTAGAAGTCTCATGTGAAAGTAAAAGAGGTCTCTGCAAATCACAGAATTTCACAATTAATGGTAGAAACAGGATTTTTTTGCTTGATAAATTAAATTGTATGATGAGAACAAGAAAGCAAATGTTAACCTTAAAAATGTTTACATATAATATTTTGGTTTTTTGCAGAGAAAATCCGATTGTTGGAAAAGTTTCCTAACCAAAACAAACGGGCCCGCTTGGATGAAAAAAGAAACTGGAAATGTTCTGGAGTGTTTTGGTTTTTTATTTCTTTTCTTTTTTTAATTCATTATATGCATTTTTGCAAAGTATTTAAGAATGAACATAAATGCTAGTTGTGTTGACAATCTATTTAATATTTAATAGAAAAATATCTTCTTGGAAATCTGGTGTTTAAGGTTTATTCTCATTTTGCTGAAGAACTTGAAATTCCAGGTTCTTGAAGTAACAGGTGCGAATAAATCTAAACGTTCTTCTGCCATTTTTGTCTTACTAGAAAGAACTTTCTAAACAAATAAGCTTTTTCATGGAAGAAAATCCACACTGCATTTGTTGGTTGGATTACATCTCAGTACATACACTGCAAACTTGCATGAGTTTACCATGAGTGCCTGCCCTGCTGATATGGATCTCGAAATAGAAATCCCAAGATCTTACGATGTGGAAAAGATCAGAAGCTTCATATGTGATACATTTGACTTTATTTTTTTCCTTGTATGAGGTGTTGTCAGGACTTGATTTATCTACAGTTGAAGTTCTATAGAACCATGCAGTATGCTGCAAATAATCTGGACAGCAGATACCAGTGTTAGTTATGTTACTAAGTACTAAGAAGAAATCAGGGAACTTACGTTGTACCTCTTGTTTACATTTAGGGTGAGAAATACATGGAGAGACATTAGACCACTATTTTCTTTAGCATTTTTTAAGGTACATATTTTTTCTTAATCTAAAAAGAAATGCAGGGTAGTAACATTCTTGTTAAATAGGTTTGCCTACAGATAGAAAAAATTAAATGTGAACAGACTGTGGTTAAGTACTGATCAATTAACACCATCCCATGTATGATTTAATTTCTTGTTTGTATGAAAAGTAATAACTACGTCCAGCTCAACTTTTGACTACAAATCTATTAAATAATCTCTTGTTATAATCACTCAAAGCACTTTAGATATCTGGACTATCCCAGATTATTTTTAGATACTTTGTAGTATCTGCTTGTTATGATCAGTTGAATGATCAACTTGTTTTGTCTTTAAGCAATGCTTCAGTGAATATTTTTGTATCTTTAGTTTCATGAATTGTATTTGCCACTTAACACAATTTTAAACTGGCATTCCTGACTTCAATAAGATTAATTTTTGCTCACTTCGTCTGAGAAGTAAGCTTTGTGCTGAGAAAAAGTCTATGTATATAACCAGGAAGAAGCAAAGGTATTACTGTGGCAACTTTGCTTCATCAGTATTAAATACAATGGTACTCCTTGGAATATTATTTTTATTAAAAGTTATATGTGGTACTTTTATTTTTAAAGCATTTTTTGTGGGGTCTTTTTTTGTTTTGCTGGGTGTTTTTTTTTTAGTGTTTTGTTTTGTTTTTCCAGTCATGACTTGGCCAAATTAATTAGAAATGTAATTTAGAATAGAAATCCATTTGAAACAGTAAGCTGTTGAAGTTACCACACATTTATTGTACTGTTGTAGGAAGGCTTTCTTTAATAGAAGTAAGGTGGCAAGACAGGATTGAAATTTCTTTGGAACGAATGTAACTTGTTAGAATGACTCTTTGGTTTAATACCAAGATAATTTAAAATATCTGGGATTTAGTACTAGGATCTGCAACATCACAATCATTTAATCACCTCAGCTGGTTTTGCCTTTTCTTTTTTTACACATTTGATGTGTTCAACGGGACTTTAATTTGCCAACAGTTAAAATTGAGGGAGAATACAGCAATGCCAATAAATGTGTTTTGCCAAGGTAAAGGTAAAGATAAATTGCCATTAATCAAAAGCTGCCATTAAACAAAGTTGAATGTTGGTTGAGTGTCAGATTTAGGTTTTATTGTATATGAATTAACCCTGTGGCAAACCCTCTTCCTTGGAGCCATTTTCTGTTGTTTTCAAAATCAAATTTATGAAAAATTGAGTTGTATGCTCTTGCAATGTTCGGGTTTTTTAATATGCACTTTTTTTTTTCCTTTGGTACTGGAATATTGAGAAAAAACCCAAAAGGCCATTGGATACTTGTGACCATTAAGATTTGATTTCTCATTTTATAATGTTTTCAAGTACAGTAGATATTCTAGAATTTAATTAGGTACAAGTAGGATGATTAATAATAAAAGTTGCCTTCATTTTGATTAGTCTAGAAAAGTGATGTTATTCAGTAATTAGTTCTGTTAGGATTGTAAAAGTTTTAATGTTATTATGATGATGTATTGTTGAATGTATTTTTATTTAAATTTTATTTTCTTATCAAGACATTAAAATGTTTTGTAACATTGCTTGAGAATAACTTGGAAATAAATGACAACAAACCTGAGATAAGCTGTGTGTTTACTGTGAGCCCTGGCTGTTTAAAATGTTAGCATTTAGCTGAATGAATGGGGGTTACACACAGGACTTGGGTATAAAAAGAGGAACCTAATTGATGGTGGGGGCAGAACCCACCAGAATTAACCAGGGGGATCTGGCTTGGTCATCGACAGCATTGTTGCATTCTGAATTGCTGGCTGGGGAGAGAAGGGGTGGTTCATGACTCAGTTTAACAGCCTGCAGAGAAGCCTTAGGAATTTGACAGTATTAGAAAAGTTTGCAATCATTAGTCCAGTGTGTTGAAAGATATCTGGTACTGTGTTGTTAGTGTTAGGTGACTCATTTTTGTTCTTGTAACTGATCTGTGTTCCATTACCTGTGCTGTGTACCAGTACAGGCTGTAGAATTTGTCAGAACTATTTAAAATATATTGTATATGGAAAAAATGGTGTTTACTTTTCTCAGAGTGCTTTCTTTTTATTTAATATGGGCACTTGTTTGCCACCCATTCTCCCCTCCTATGCTTATGAACATTTTTTATAGGGTAGTTTTGTACAAGCATGTTTTAATGTCCTGAAGTGTTTTGTTTCCTCATGCAGAGAACGGATATGTTGTCCTTTGTTGCTGGCATGGAAGCTTCTATTAAGTTAGTTACAGTGCAAACCTTCTGGCTGTTTTGGAACTGACTTTGATTAATCTGAGGTAAGATGTATTAAGGCCCAGTATGAGTGGCCACTACATTCATTTTCAGAGATTAGAAAGCAGAGGAATATAAATATGAAATTGGAAGTACAGGAGGATTTTTTTTTTCTGTGAACATTAAAAAAAGAATTGTGTTCTGTAGTGATTATAGCAGAGTGATCCCTTCTTTTCTCTGCTAATATGCTGCCTTCTCTAACCATTCCACTAACCTGAGTTTTCTCTAACCCGTGACATGGAAAGGGCATTCCTATTTCAGATCTGTAGATCTGTCACTCAGGTATGTGATTTGTGGTAGACTTGGCAGTGTTGGGTTAACAGTTGAGCTTGATGATCTTAAAGGTCTTTTCTAATCTAAATGATTTTACTAATAAATATATGATAAATGCTTTACAAGACATTATCTTTAATTCCTGGTCATCTGTATGTATTTTAAATTACAAAGCTTGCAACATGTACTCACGTGATAAGGACAGATTGAGTATTGTGTTTAAAAGAACATGCACATGTAATTAAAACCTGGCCAATAAGGTCCCAGTAACAAGCAATTTCTCTAGAATGGACAAATGCATGCAATTAAAGTTCATACAAATACTTGCAAAAGCATATTTAACTAAGGGTTAGGTGATTTATGCACATTAAATAAACCAGAAATTCCTTGATAGCTGTGAGGACAGTATATCAGTGTTACTGTGTCCAGCTGTGATGAGGCTGCTGCTGAAATACTTTGTGTGTTCCTGAGATTCATCATAATAAACAACTGCTTAAAAAAAATAATACGGAGTTCAAGTAGAGCTGTAAGAATTTGGGATATAGACTGTAATTCAGCTAAATTACTTAGGCATTTTGTGTACCTAAATCAGGGATAAAAAAGTTGATGCTTGATTTACAATCAGAATAAGATTTTAAAAGATCCAGTGGCTACAGTGTTCAGGAAATGCATATGCTTTGTAAGAATTTAATTAGGTAGAGAAATTAAGAATTTTAATTAGGTATTCTTGGTAAGAATATTTTGTTGTTTTTTTTTTTTTTAAATAAAAGCAAATAGATGACCTTGCTGAAATGCTTTTAAAATATTCTTTGTGTTAATAAAGGTGTATGGAAGATAACAACATTCATCCATCTTGCTTAATACAGTTTTCCATAGAATTGTATGATCAAGTTTAAAGTGTTCGAGTTCATCATTATTTTAGCATAATTACTATTGCAAATTCTGTGGCAGTTGTATGAAGTCTAGTTAACAATTTCACCAAAAAGAGGATGTAAGTCATTATACTTATTTTAGAAACTTTAGGGCTTTTTGAATCCCATCAAACAATTTAGTTTGCTTTAAGGGGCTGTCATCCCACTTACATCTTTCATTTTTGGTCATTCTTCATACACGGGGAAAAAAGCTGAGAGAATCATAGAACAGCCAAAGTAAACCTACTGTGTGACTTAAATTCAAGACTTACAGGTGAAAATCTCTTACCTGGTCACTCTGATTTCTCAAAAGATCCGACAGCCTGTGCTTTATGGTGGCAAACTCCAGTGTGTCAGGGAGCAGGGAGAGGCTGATGTGTGTATCTCGAGCAGCAGCAGGCTGCGAAGGCAGGCAGCCCCCATTCCAGCAGCACGCCCCTCCCGGAGCAGCACACAGGCACCGCTCCAGAGGGTTACTCCAGCAGCTGCCTGAGAGCTCAGGCTGGAGCTCCCGGGGTTTAGCTCAGCCCTCGCTGTTCTGCTCACTGTGACACTGTTGCTGTGGGATACAGAAACAAGCCTTCATCCCCTGGCAAAAAGCAAGGACCAGAGACAAAATTAGTAAGAAGGGAACTCCCCTTTAAGAACCAAGTGATCTACAATAATGCTCAGACCTGACAATTAGTTGCATCTTTCATCCGCAGACCTTTAAAGGACTTAATGAAAGAAGGAAAAGTATCTACAATTTGATCTCTTCTTTCCATGCTTGTGGATGGCAAGACACTATGCTTTGTATAGCAATGCAAACTTAAAATGTCCAAGAGAAAGGAGTATTTCCCTGTAGCCTCTAATGAAAATGTATTTAGAAGGTGCCAGATGCAGGCAAAATGCTTTGTCTGATATTTGGACATTTTCAGTATCTCAATCCATGAACTGACACACCCCAGAGTACAAGACACAGTATAAACCAAGATGTTTTCACAGGTATTTGTACATTGAGACTTCCCATAGTCTCAAGCTACACCAGGGGAGGTTTAGCCTGGACACCAGGAGGAATTTTTTCACAGAAAGGATGATTAAACATTGGAATGGGTTGCTCAGGGACGAGGTGGGGTCACCATCCTGGAGGTGTTTAAGGAAGGACTGGACGTGGCACTCAGTGCCAGGGTCTGGTTGACAAGGTGGTGTTAGGACATAGGTGTTGGACTTGTTATCAGATATTTTCTAATGTAATTGATTCTGTGATATTACAATGATGCAATGATGATAGCTTATAAATTGTCTCACAAGTTGTATTTAGTTCTGTCTCACCTTTGCTTCTGGTCTTGCTGTTTTATTGTAGTATAAATTAGACCACACGTGTTGCAGATTACCAGATTGGTTTTACAAGTGTCTTAAAATTGAAATGGAAATAATCCTACATATGAGATCTTAAATAAATCATCAAGCTGTGCAAATGGAAAAAACAGAAGGGAAAGTTCCTGGAAAATTCTATAGAAGATGTAACTTTTTGAAACACAAAACAAACAATAATTTCTGTGACAACCAAAGTAATTCATCTAACTTCCTCCTGAGTAGTTCATTCAGATTTTAGTTGAGTTTTTCCAATCTGTCATGGTGTGACATTTACATGGGCTTGTTTATTTATTTTTTTATATATATATAGACTTGAATTTTAAATTGAGGTTTTTTGGCACTACCTTGGCCAAAATCTAAAAATAGAAAGGTAGGTCAAGGTAAAAAAATGTGTTGTGACATGGTACACAGGATATAACATCTGCAAGTGTGGTAAGAAGATAAAGTTCACGTGTGCAACACTTTGCAGTAATTTAAATATGTGAGTAAAGGGAGTTTCTACAGGCAAGTTACGTGGCTTCTCTTTCTAGTATTTCTATTTTTGTTTGGGGTTATTTTTGAGGAAGGGAGGTGTGGCGTGTCTTTGGCTTTTAATCTCTGCTGTAGGAGAGATGGATGAGCCAGGGTGTTGTGTGAAGAATGGAGAAGGTCCAAGGGTTTAGACTCGATTAAAGTAGCTCAGCAAAATCAGAATCTCTTTATTTAGTCTCTTGTGACACAGGGTTTTCCCATTAAAGGAGAGAGGTTGCTGTGCAGAAATTATTAAGGTTTTGGGGTTTTTTTTTCTGACTTCTATAAGGGTTTCCCTTCTGTGTATGACATGTCATGAATGTTCATTTGTTTCACTTGAAGAATAAAGCACAATGCATTTAAGAATCTGAATTACTGGCACTTCTCTGTCTTTGAGCTCATTCCTGGACTTTTATGAAGTTCATGCTGTATCACATACATATATAGGAATATCAGGATCCCTTTGCTACTCTGTGCAGCAGTGCATTTCTGTGATTTCTTCACTCCAGTCTCCCATCCAGTGAGATCCTCCCAGTGTAAAAGCATTCTGTTTATTTCACAAATACATAATGTTTCCCTAATTCCTGTTGTGATTTCCTTTATATTTCTGCTTGCTTCTGTTTCACAGAAACTGTACCAATCAGCATTGGATTCTGTTTTCCACTTTGGCAATTGCATTGGGCAGCTTCAGTAAAGCCTCAAGAGCTCCTACAGGTGGGTCTGTCACAGCTGGTGGTGTGCTGATACAGCACTCTTCCCTGTCCTGTCTTCCTCTCTTGCAGCACCACTGTTGCCAAGTCTTGGCCCTAACTGGCCATTAATAGTCCCATGTAGCATATTCCTATTGGGAAAGAGGCACAAAGAGGCATAGATATCCTAGAGTTTAAGAAATAATTTTGGCAGAGAACTATGCTTAAATTATTTTCTTTGGCAGATTAATTGACACAGTCCTCAAGTGTTTTGATATATGTTAATCTATTGACAGAACAAACAGTAAGTGGGGTAATACTGTCCAGCACACGCCTCAGTTGGCCAAGATAAACATGTACTTACATAACTGTTCTTCGCATTAGCATAAAACTGACATTTTGGTAAAAGCTTTGTTTTTAATAAAAATAATTTTCAATTCTATGTTCTGGAGTAAACAAACTGGAAAAAGAAAACAAAAATCTCAAAAAGTTGTAAGAGGAAAGAAGAAAGGGGGGAATAAAAAAAACCCAAATCAGGCTATTTCCAGACATGTCCATTCTCGAAGGATTTGTGAAAATCTATGAATTACGTGGTATATCCTTTCAAACCATTGCCTGTGCACCATTCCGAATTTAGAAAGGTGTATAGATAATGAAAATGTTCTTACAAGGCAAAGATGCATCTGTATATTCATTTGAAATGGGAGTAAAAGTATGAAAACACGGTACTTACATAAGTTGGGTGTCAAACACTTGGAGCTTTGAATGAGTATTTTTTTACACAGAGACAATCAGAATTTAATTACACTGCATCATTACTGTGGAATTATTACAAAGATTTGATTATAGATTGTGTAATATAAAGCAATATTTCAAATTTGGATACTTACTATGATGAACATTGCATTCACAGCTGACAAGTTCTTCCCATTCTGTAGCATACAATTGGTTTTAATTCTAGCTGAACAATCACTTGATGGGCTGAAAGGAACTTGGTTTGAGTTCTTATATTTAGATATTCAATTTGGAATGTTTTCAGTGAATGAGATGAGTAAATGCCCCATCTGAAATAGTGTGGTTTTTATTTACAGTTAAAACCAGTGACTGTACATAGGGAAAAGTCTCTGAAAGAGCTGTCTTGATTTGTGCTGCTCTTCCATGTGTGACCTCCTTAATGTCATGTGTGGCTGCAGGAGACAGATGAATTCTTGACTGCCAGAACTATTTCTCAAAAATGGCTTAAATTTTTTCTTATACAGCTCTTTAGGTGATAAAAGAGCAAGAAAATAATTTTTAGGTGGTAAGCTATTTATTTCTCTAAGGCAGTATGGACAGAGTCAAAGGTGCCTGTATTGTATTTGCTCTACCTTCAATGTTAATCTAAGTGTGGTTTAGATTTGAATTTGCATCATGTACAGCACATGTGTGACAGTTTGACAGCACTCAAACACAGTTATGATCTCTGTCATAGTTTGCTCTTAGAATTGAAGAAGAATTGCATCAGTTAGAGATACAAGGCAAATTGTGTAAAACTCCCAAAACTCCAACAGGGTTTGGTTTTGGTTTTTTTGATCTCTATTCAGAGGTAGTTGACATTTTACATAGCAGAAATTAAATGTACTTAAATCTCAGATATTTGTTTTTTAACTTTAGGAACAGACACATTATAATATAAAAATGCATGCAAAGGGCATAAAAATGCAATATATTATCAAAGGAAAAGTATGTATGCATTTTCTTTTCAAGGTTTTACAAAAAGCAGTTTTTAATTCAAAACTTTCTGGATTACATCTAGTCCCAGTAATTCAAATTCAAAAGTGCCATGATGGTTTTAAAATGAAAATGAATGATGAATTAAAAGAGCAATTGAACAGTGTGGACTGAGACCTTACTCACATTCAAGGTGCTTCTGAATTGATAGTTGAGAAATGCAGAAACATAAAATCTTTAAGAATTTTTTTTTTTTTTAATTACTTTATTACCAAGGCCGAAGTACACACCACTGCTGAAGTGTGTGGCTTATTCTGTTAGCAATCTAAGGAAACGCGTTGAGTTTGAAGATTGGGTTGTATCCCCTTAATCAAGGCAGTCCGGACCGTAGGTGAAGTTGATACGCTTGCACTGCAAGTGCTCATAACACTCTGCGAAAGAAGAGAACATCCTTCATGAGCAATGCCAACTTGGCCCCTGCTAGGGGTCCTGCTGAAACATAAAAAGTGCTCTAAAGCTCTATAACTGCACTCGGTCTCACAGCAAGGCCCCTTTCCCCGCGGGGCCTTTCCCGCGCCGCCGCGGCCGGGCCCGTTCCGCTCTCCGCGCCGCGGGCGG
>VZTN01018547.1:21599-50499 GCA_013400515.1 Erpornis zantholeuca
GCCCGGTCGGGCCGCGCTCCCTGCGCCGCCCTCGCCGCACGCAGGACCCGGGCCCCGCCGGGCTGCTCGGTGACCGTCCCCGTCCCGTCCAGTGCCCCTTCGTCCTGAGGGCTGGTGCTCCTCTGCGGGCAAACCCCGCAAGCACTGACTTAGAGCCGAGCTGAACCTAGTGCTGCATGTGTGGGGCTGCTGTTTATGGGGTGGGTTTTATTAAGGGCTTTTTGTTTGGGTTTGGGGTTTTTTTACGAAGCAGTTACGGATGTACATATAAATTTACTTTTCAAATTTGTTAATCCAGGGTGTCTGACACTACTTCACACGCGTGATTATTGGTGCAGTTTAACACACATAAATGTACTGAGAAATCTATTGACTAAGGGGTTAATTTACCTGGTTTTGAAATCCTGAAACAGTTTGAAAGCACCTTCATTGTTGAAGGATATTACTGATTTCTGACATCTTTGTGAAATACGGTATTTATCTTGATTCTTCGAAAACTGTTTAAATTATTCCTCTACCGTGTATGCATATCTAGTTTTTACTATTGGGCTGAGTCATCGTAGACATAACTGTGCTCTCAGTCAGGCCTGCAGCACTTCGGCAGGACAAGTGATGCAAGATTCCCTCCACAGCACCTTGCTTTTGTAGGGGCAGGAACTATGATACTGAAAACGAAGTCAGGATTTGCTTTACCAGAAATGAGACTAAATATGCAATGCAGTCGTTTCTCATAAACGTTTTTGCTGAGAATCTTCTGTGGAACAGAGGAGGCAAAAGGGTGTACTAGAGATAAAAAGATGCAGCACAGACTGAGGGTGGTGGGAGATTGATCTTCTACATAAGGATGTTTTGAAGATTATTTACTTTTATGTGGTAAACAGAGGCCACTCTGGAAATATGAAATTGGCTTCATTTGCTGTGTAAGTCATAATTTTAAAAATGTATTTATCCCCATTGTAGCTAGCCCGTTACAGGATACTATATTAAAAAAGGTCTTACATTAATAAAATCTTACCCAGAGCTACTATAAAAATTAAAAAAAAAAAAAAGTCATTTTCTTCCTAACCTAGACCAAGGGAGTACTTTTAATCTGAAACTATCAGAAAAATCTGGTAACCATTTTTTGAGAACAAGCCACATTGTTAGAATGTGAAACTTGATCGGTACTGACTTCAGTTCAGCAATTTCATGTTGACCCTGCCAGAGCGGGTCTGGCTCCTGTAGTGCCACTGCGTCTGCAGTAACCTTAGGTGGGAGGCAGTGCCAGACTTAGCCTGGCACTTGTTGAAAGTTAGTTTGTTTGACTTTTGCAAGGGAAGGACGTGTTAGCTCGCTCCATTTTCTACTGGTTTAACTCCTTGAACCAATGTGGTCTTAGATGCTCAAGGGAAAGAGGCAAAAATGGGGGTGTTAGCTGGGAAGCTCAGGATTGATTGTACTGGCTTTGCTGTCCTTAGCCTTTCAGACTGACCCTCTTGGGGTTATGATGTAGGAGTGGGGACAGCTTGCTTTGGTATGGAGGCAGTGATTTCTGTCCTTCGCTCTCTGTGCTGCATGTCTGTCTGAATCTGCAACTCTAGGGCTCAATAGGACAGCTGATTTATTGTGACTCTTTCTGCCCTGACCCCAGATCAGTGGGCTCCCACACACCATGATGCAAAAGTTGAAACACTTCGGCTGAATCTTCCCAAGACCTTGGCCCTTAACTCCTGTTGAAATATAAATTATAGGAACAGACAACAGGGAAGTTTTGCTTTTATCTCAGTGAGGAAAGGGCAGCTGTTTTAGAGTTCTCTCCTCTTTGTTGTCTATTACCTGAGAAAAGGAGGAGTGTCTGGGCAGCTCAATCTAAAATAGAAGTACTGGCCCTGTGTGGCAGAGACAGCAAAAATATATAAATCTGAATTCCTTGTATCACGTTATGGTTTTGTCTTCTGGGAGAATATGGTCCAAATAATGACACGTAGGCCAGATCCAACCTGCAGACACTTGTTTAAACTAGTTCCTTTACTTAGGAGGAGATGAAGATGTGTTTGCTCACATAACCATTGAACACTTTCTATTGTGCATGATTTGTGTGCCTGTGTCTGTGGTAGCCCATTTGGGGCGAAGGAGAAGCAAAGGCATTTTTCCACCGTATTTTGTGGCACAGTGGGAAGCGTGGAAGTTGTCAGTCTTGTATCTTACTGGGTCCTGGACCTGCCATCCAATCCTAAAGACACAGACTGGAGAGCATAAAGATGATAAATACTTTAAATTAGATATTGTTCCATGTTTATTAATATATATTATCAAATGTACCCCTATATTTATATGTGTACGTGACTCCTGTGAAAATCAGATGCAGGTACTTGTTTAGGGAAGCCACTATAAAAAGTAATAGGTGGTGGGAGTTGTGGTGAGAGATGCACAGCCTAAAAAATCAAAATTGTGAATGACTTCCTTAAAAGGAGATGCTGACATCTGAAAAACAAAGTCCTGTAATTAGGGTTTGGCTTTGTGCTTGCTCTGGTCTTAATATGCCTAAGTGCCTTGGCACAAATCTGCAGGCTTTTATATGTACAAAATGGAGAAGGCTTTTTTTCAGCAAAAGTTATGAAAATACCAAAGCAATGGAAAATAAACAAAACATGCTGGAGAGTTCAGAGTCCTTCTGATCTCTTTCAGATACATATTTCATTGTCACTTGCATAGTTGTAGAATTTAGGGGGGCTATTTAATGTTTAAAGGCCAAACTAGATAGCAAAACTTGAGATTTTTACCTCTGTAAATTTGTTTTAGAGTTTATATTTTCCTCTGACAAACCTATTCTTAAGATGGAATCCTGAGAATCAAACTGAGTCTTGTTCTTGTTTACTTTTAGATGCCTGTCTTAGATGTCAAGCTGAAAACAAACAAGAAGATTGTGTTGGTATGTAGTGACTTCATTCGCTTGTTTTTCAATTGAAGTTTCTCTCAGTATGGTGCATTTTAAAGTTTGAAGGGAATACTGATTTTATTAATGCTCCAAAGTAAACTGGTGTTTCATTCTACATTGTATCATCTTTTAACATTAGTAATACTTTCTGCTTTACTTTTGAGCACTAATAAAATCAGTTTTCATGTCAGTTGTGTTGTAAAACAAAACAGCTTCCAGTTTTCTGTCAACATGTAGACACCTAAAACGTTTAAGTTTCTTTCACCATGAGCATATTTGAGATCATAATGTACATTTTTGAAGTGGGTAGGAAAAAGCTACTTTTTTTCTTCAGAGGTGCATGCCAGAAAACACAATGGTAGTACAAATAAAAATCCTCCGTTCTGAAATAAATGTGTGTCTGAGTTAGAAAGTAGTATTTTTTCCACTTTTAATACAGAGATAATGGAGGCAGTGGCTTGGTTGTTCACTTTTTGTTTTCAAAAGTGGAATCACTGTTTGCTTTAAACCTTTAAGATAACTTTTAAACCAGTGGTAAAGCTTTTCATGCTGTTGAGCTTTGTGATTTGAAGTATATTGTCTCAATCCACTGGGGGTTTTGATGATTGTTTTAATGGGAATAGAGTTTTCCTGTTCTAGATATCTTAATTGGCTTCCTAAATGTCCTATTTAAGATAGAGAGGAAAAAGTATAATTTACAGCACTCCTTCAATTGGTACCCTTATATTCCAGTGAGGAGAATGTAAGCTAATAAGTAAAAAAACTAAAGTAACAACATTTTAAAATATTATTCAAGAGTAAATTGAAACAGATAACACTTTTTGTAGTGTTGAAACAACTGTAGACTGTGGGTAGCTGCTGGTCTAAAGTCCCATTTTAAGACTATATACTGTGTCACATGTGCCTCCTTGCTAGCATACATTTCAGTTCAAACAGTGCATTTCATATGGGAATTGGATGATATAGTCTTGTGTGATAGTGAGTCAGCAGTGTATTGGCTTTACTTTGGTACTGGGAAAGATGCAGGGAACAACTTAAATAGTTGCACTTATGTCCTGGGCAGAACTGCTAAATGTGCTTTTACAGTCACAAAATGCTGTCACTTTATAAAAGAAAGTGAGACTATTTGCATTTCTTTTTTTAATATTTGGAAATAAGTAAAAGGTTGTTGATGGAACTAACTATCATCGAGATAGTTATAATAATCCAATCTCAGCGTATAAAGCAGTGATGACCTGTTTTGTCTCTAAAGTTTCCAGTGGTTATAAATATTTGAGAGTGATAGTTTGAACCTTGCTGTAGGTGTTGATTGAACAGCTGAGTGTGACTGGAACATGTTCTTTCTTCTCTTTCAGTGGTTTGGGGAGAATGCAATCATTCCTTCCACAATTGCTGCATGTCCTTGTGGGTGAAACAGAATAATCGCTGTCCCCTCTGCCAGCAGGACTGGGTAGTCCAGAGAATAGGCAAATAAAAACGGGAAGGGTTCCTTTCTGTTGCACTTGTTGGAATGGTGTGCGTGTTATGCCCTACGCTCGTGCAGAATGGAACGTGTCAATCAGGACATGACTCACTTGGTTCATCTGCTCCAAGACCAGAGTGGGTTTTGGTGCAGGCTCCTGGCTGCACAAGCTGCAGTCCATGGTCAGGCTCAGTGCAGGGGTTCCACAATGAAACAAGAGACGCTACATCAACAAATGTATCTGCTATGATTAAAGTGTTACCTGTATCGGAGCACAGAAACCTGGTGGTGCAGATTATACCCTGAACATGGATCACTTCATCTTTGATAAATGATATAAATTGAAAGGGTCACCTTACCTGGTCTGATACACTGCATAGTTTACTGTCAGGATAAAGTAACTCCTAAATAATATTGTATGCAAAAACACAGTCAGTGTGTTTTTTATGAAACTATTCTGAGTTTTAATCTAAAATAAACAGTGTGTAAAACATTTGCTCTGTGCTTTTTCCATCACACTGTATTAAACATTTGTAATTTAGGTTTTCTTTATGACTTTTGTTTTGTTGTATCTCTGTTGGTCTGTTATATCCTATACATGATTTCTACAACTATAAAATTAAAATTTAACCACATTAATTTTTTTTTTTTATTTCTGTTAGTGATCATGGAGACAAGTACTTTTATTTGAAAGATTTTTGGTACTGAGACACATATTTGATAACCAGTTAATTAGAAGTGTAGACAATCTTGCTGGTTAGCTGATTAACATAGGAAGCAAACAAAAGTGATAATTGAAATAACCCAAAGAAAGGAGTCACTAATTAAATCTAGGGAAAAATGGTAAATTGTGATTTCATGAATATTCAGTTAATAGGAATTTCTTTATTATCTTTTTATTGGTCATAATGTTTTGGAAGCATTTTTTCATTTTTGTGGAAATCCTGAATATATCATCCTCTTGGATTTTTTTCTTATAGATATTTAAGTGCTTGTCTCTAACTTTTCCCTAAATATCCAAATTACTGTGAATATGAACATAGGCTGTGGAATTTTTAAAACATATGTAATGGAGAGGGAGAATTATTGCTTTAAACCTGTAACAAATTCAGGCTTAATAAAATTGTTAATCAACATGGGTGAAATTGAAGCAAAATAATATGCATTGTTTACTTCAAAATTATCATCTTTAATGTTTAATGTGTTTCTCAGCAGATGTATTTCTATCTAAGTACATTTAAAGAGGTTTATCTTCACTCTATAGAGTAGTTCCAGTCTTTGTGTCATCAAGCATATTGCAGAGTTCATTGTGGTTTTGTTTAATATTGTAACCTTGTTTTCAAGATGTTTTGATTTTTTTTAATGTAGCTTTTGTTTCATTACACACTGAGATAAAAAATCCTGAATTGCTGTTACACTGTATCACATCAGTTGTTATTATGCCAGATGATGTCTGTTTTAAAACTGAAAACAAATTTAAAATATGTTAACAGTAGTAATGAAGTGCCTATAGCATTTACATTGTTGTGGAGTATTTCTGTTTGTGTAAAAGTATTCCCAAAATTTTTGCAAAAAAAAAAAATATCAGAGTGGATGTGGAAATAAATTTTAACTGTCACCGTCAAACTGTATCTTACCTACTACCTATTTTCTCTGGGAAATTTGGTCCCAAGTTCCATCCTGTGACCTCTGGTAATGCCATCTAGTATCATCAGAAGACTTCCTTCATTTTTCTTTCGTTTATAGATTAATATGGAAAGTACAAAACCCTGCTTTTAGCTCATGTCACATGCATGGCAAGAGTAGCTGAGAATTACAGTTGTGGGAAAGTTTTTCCAAAGTGTCAGTTCAAAGGGGTGTTGACACAAGTGAGGTATTAGGAAAGTTTATGTTGAAATCAAAGCATCTGATATTTGTGTGTATCTCTTTGCATATTATAAGTATCTTGTTGACCAGTAATTGAGGTTCATCTAGAACATAAGGTAATGAATTTTAAGTACTGCATATTTTTTCTGTGATTTAGAGATTAGCCTAAGTTCCAGTCTTTCTATGAGCTTTGCACCAGACAACTTTTCCATATGCCATTAGCATGGTTGTTAGTACATCCCCATTTTTGGTTCTGTAGTTGTTCACCTCTTGTACATGCAAAATGAATAATTTGTGCTTCTCACCCAAATGTACTATTTTATGAGCAGGTAACACGGTCTTAAAATAGCCATTATCAACTAATAGATTAATGCTGGTATGCTTTTCTCCATACAAATAATAAATGCTGGGCAGGTTTGGGTAAGTCCGAAGAAAATCTCAGAAATGACTGCAGTAATGAGTATGTGTTGAGTGATCATTTTGTTTGATTTTGCTTTTCATGAAGTTATATTCTTTTAGAGAAAGTTTATGTTCCATAGAAACTGGGGAAGATTCTAATTAATGGAGTAGAATGGTCTTTGGAGCTGTAAATGTGTCTGTCTTGTGCAGGTGCCATAAACTTAAGTTATTTCCTTGATTTGCTTAGGCATGAATACACCAATAGCTGGTGTAAGCTTTAGTTCGGCCTCAGGACCCCAGCTACCAGCCATTTGTCCTACCGCTCTTTGAGCTGTGGCAGATATTCTGGCTCAACATAAAAAAGACCCCACTGAATTTTAGGAAATAAAAAGCTTTATTAAAACCCCTCCCTGAAATTAAAGCTTTATTACCTCCTTTCATGCCTTTCTCTACCCAGGGTGTCATAGGAACGTGTTGCTGTAGGCCCCATTTTCAGGTCAGCCACAGCAGAATTCCCCATTTCTCCCTTTGGCTCTTTGCAGTGTTGCCCACGCTGTTGGCTGCTCTGCTGAGCCCTTTACGTAACGTTCTCCTGCCTTGTGCTTGCTCTCACCTGGTAGAACTGGCTTTCAAGTCTCTGCATTACAGTTCCCTCTGTTCTCATGCACACACAGCAGTTTGCAATGAATGGCCCTCTCCATCACACCTAGAAAAACTCACCTCTGAGGGAATTTTGTAGAACATGAGTTTTATAACAAATGGATTCAGTGCGGACAGGATTAAGCATGTAAAAACAAAGTACTGCATGGTTGTAGAGTGGCAAAAAGCAGCCAAGAAGGGCTTAACACTTACTGTAGGGAGTCTGAAATGTGCTTATTATTATTCTTGATGTTTAGTTTTTATGATTCAGGTCTTCAGCTTGCTCTAAAATTGTGGGGGAAAAAAGAAGGAAAAAAGAAACTTGACCTTGACCTCAATAGAACAGTTTGACCCCAGTGCTACTTCTTTTCTTGTTCTCATAATACCTTCCTTATATTTAAGGAAAGTTTTAACAGCCAAATCACCTGACCCCACAGCAGAAGGGGGCTTAGCCTAGTGAGTGCCACACATAATTTTTATTCTTTTGAAGGGGAAAAAATGCCTCCTGGTAGGCAGCCAGCAAGTGAAGTCAGGTGGAATTTGCCTTCACTTGATTGTAATCAGCTTTGTCCCTTTGTTGATGTCATCTCAACTATATGCTGTTGCCACCTTCTCACCTGACCACTTTCTGTTATAAAGCTCAGTAGGGAAAATAAACTGAGGCCAAAACAACATATGGAAGTGTCTTGAGAAGATTTGGCTGGTCATTTGAAGTGTTTCTCTATTTTCTGTGGGTAGGATATGAAGTCAGAGCTGTGTTGTTCTGTATATAAGGATCATTATTTTTAGACCAGCGGCAGTTCTTAGCCTCTGCATGTAATCTGCTCAGACAGAGCCACGCGGGGCAGCAGGGTTTGCGTGAACTGTCTCTGGGGCTCAGTCACTGATGCTGAGTATAACTTGAGTTTTGGAGACATGAATGCTCAAAGAACTGAATTGTGTGGTAATTTAAAGCTCAACATCACATGGTTATCTGTGTCAAGGTCTTTTAGGCATAGCAGATTTGTGATAAAAGCTTTTCGTAAAACCGGATCCCAAGGTATGCAGTTGTTAGTCTGCTGGTGTTTGGTGTTGATTGGGGGAGATCTAGGACTGTCCTACTGACTGTGGCCAAAGTGCCCCTGAGTTGGAGAGTGCATGTATTGCACACAGGAATCTCTGCATGTTCCTAGTAGCCAGGGACAGTGCATGTAGAAGGAATCTTGGTACATTTAAAGGTTTATTAGGGCCCATTCTGAAAAACACCAGCTGAACCACGTGCGTTTGGTGCTGCCAGTGGGAGGGTTTGCCTAGGATGTCATCCCTCAGCTATACATAGCAAACTCAAAGCTCCTTACAGAGAAACCTCTTACCAGTCACTTTCCACAAATGGTGCCTATACCTAAAGGTACTTAGTGAAAATCCTTGAGAGGTATTTAATGCAAAAGCAGTTAGTCTCTCTGGTGTTTTTCAGAAGCCCTCTGACACACCGCTAGCTGGGAGAGGTGCAGGGCAGCTACAGCACAGCACTTGGGCCAGTTACTCATTTTGTCTGAACCAGGCTCTGCCACCCCAAGGGCTTGCCAAGATGTGTGACATGGGGGGGCTCGACAACCTGATTGCCAACACTGCCTACCTCCAGGCAAGAAAGAGTGGAGAAGGAGATGCCAAGGAAATGCAAAAGAGGCGTAAGAGCCTCTCACTGCCCAAGGTTGAACAGTGCAAAGAGCATAGAGAGTCCATTGTTGCTGATTATGACAGCATCTGTGAACAGCAGCCCATTGGCAAGAAATTCTTCCGAGACTTTTTAGAGACAGTGCCAGAATATTTGGTAGCTAGGGACTTCCTGGATGAGATATCAAGCTGGGAGTTGGCAGAGGACAATCTCAAGAACAGCACCCTGGAGAATATTGTCACCAATTTTCTTAAGGAAGGCAGCAAAAACTATCTGTCTTTCATGAGCTCTGACTTGGTCAGCAAATGCCAAGCAGCTACTGCAAAAGACTATGAGAACATCATGCAGCTGGCCAAGGAAGAAACCAAACTCTTCTTTAAAGACAAGCCCTTCCAGGACTTCCAGACCAGCCCCTTTTATGACAAATTTATCCAATGGAAAGTGTTTGAGAAGCAACCAGTAACTGAGAAATACTTCTCTGAGTTCCGAGTGCTGGGCAAAGGTGGCTTTGGAGAGGTAAGAGCTTGTATTTTTAAGGACATGAGTCATCTCTCCCTTTTCAAGACCATCAGGTGGGTTTGCAAAGAGCAGTGGATTAAGCCATTGTATGAAGATTTGTAAAATGTGCTCCTTCAGATTGCCCATTTTCCAGAAATTAGGCTGAGTTATTTATACTGCGATAGAGGCTTTTGTTAGTAAAGAGCTACTTTATATTCGGTATCTATGCTAGTAAAAAAGCAGGCTTCTTTACAAAAACTTGCACGAATGTTCATGTAGTTAACTATTAGTCTGCTCCTTGACATCATTTTAGCCTGTGCTATCTCACACACTCCCAGATAATTCTTAGCTGCAGTTTAGGGAAAAACACGCACCAGGATCTGTCCCCAAACTACAGTATGGAGGTTTTTGTGAGTCAGGAGAGTTTAACTGTACAGATGCAATCTGTATATGCTGCTTATTCTCATGATTACAGATCCTTATTCTTCTTGTTGTTCCTTTTATTCGCTAGTACATGTCTAGTACTAGTGGTATCCTCAAGGACTTTGCACCAGGGCCACCATATATTACTGGTCCAGAACAGAACTGATTGTACACTTGTTTTTTCCTTCTTTTCCTGCTAATATACTCTTCATAGAAATTAGCATCAACGACTACTTATAGGCATCAGTGATTCCCCAGTTCCTGCCTGTTACTACCCTTGATATTCCCAGTCTCTGTGTAAAATTTCTTCATTCCCTTACCGTATGCATCTTCTCTAGGTTTGTGCCACCCAGGTCAAAAATACTGGCAAGATGTATGCTTGCAAGAAACTTGATAAGAAAAGGTTGAAAAAGAAAAGTGGAGAGAAGATGGCACTGCTGGAGAAAGAGATCCTGGAGAAGGTCAACAGCCCTTTCATAGTCACACTAGCTTACGCCTATGAGACCAAAACCCATCTGTGTCTTGTTATGAGCCTCATGAATGGAGGGGATCTGAAGTATCACATCTACAATGTGGGAGAAAGGGGTTTGGAAATGAAAAGGATCATCTTTTACTCAGCTCAGATCACCTGTGGGATTCTGCATCTCCATTCCATCAAAATTGTGTACCGGGATATGAAACCAGAGAATGTCCTCCTGGATGATAATGGGAATTGCAGACTGTCTGATCTTGGATTGGCAGTGCAAGTCAAAGAGGGAAAAAGCATCACTCAGAGGGTGAGTACAAATTCGTTGAACATGAGCAGTGGGAAGTGAAGTCATTCTATTTCTAATGTCTTATAAGTCCAAGACTTAATTCCCCAGAATTGATTCTTTGCTAAAGAGCCAACATGGTCGTTTCATTCTAAGGGACAGGTCATAAGAAGATTTGGTTTATTAACTCTTTAGCTGCCACGTGTAGTAAAATAACTTCTTTTGCACAGAAACAGTAGAAATTACTTATTTCTCTTAAGATAAACTCTTGAGCCAGTGATTTTAGAGAGGCAGATGCCTTGTGCCTTATGGAATACTGCATAGTCAGGGATTTAACCAATTGTTTAATGAACAGCAGTCAAAGATATGACTCCTTCTGTATTCCACTTTTGCTCCTAGGACAATGCAATTTCTTACACATTACTCTTATGTGATGCTACTGATTGTATTGCAGGTGTACGTGGTGCTGCATAATAAATAATTTCCAACTTTCCTTCCCCCCACAAACCCAATTCCTGAAAAAGTTAGCAGACTTGATGGTTTGTAAATGTCCATGCCTGTCTACAAATGTAAGAAGAAAAAGATGGTTGACCAACTGGATTTTGTGTGAATTAGATTGTGCAGCACTTCAGCCGTGCCTGTGGTCATCCTAAACTAACCTGGATTTGTAATAATGTCAGGAGATTTACACAAGAAATATGTATTCAGGTAGCTTAACTATGAAAAAGATGTATTTTACTCAAGGTATCTGGAGCTTAAAGATGTGTATAATGAGAGAATGTGTCTGAAATACACTAAGAATATGAAGAAATGGCAGCAACATTATTAACTGGTCTAACTTCCCTATGTTAAACTCCCCAAGTTCACGTTAGAAATTCAGGAGAAGAGCGGACCTGCCTTTTACATCACGTTTGATCATGTTGTTGAATTCACTAATTTTGAACCATCTTTTCTTTCCCTGTCAATTTAAGAAGTTTGTATCATGAGTGGCTTTAGTTCTTGCTGACAGAAAATGTGGAAATTGCTGTATGTATAGATAGTAAATAATTTTAAAATTAAACTGCTTGGTGTTTTGGATACAAAAATACAGCTTCTGTGAAAGGCAGGTTTTTCAGTAGAATTTACATGAAATGAGAATGTTATTTTTAAAGATGGCATTTTCATCAGTGAATGCAAAGCTATAAACCTTACTGTACTTTGCAAATTAGAGGCATGCAGTTACTTTGATCAGAACAAATAGTTTTGTCAAAGGGCAGTTTTTCTTACTTTTAAATATGTGGGGTTTGGCGGAAGGGAAAAAGACCCCAAAATTAAAGAGTGCATTTAGCAATATGTAACCACTTCTGTTGGTGTTAGGGTAGAATTTCAAAGCAATACTGGACAAGGTGGTTGTTCCTCCTCACCTCTGACAACCATCAAGTTTTTAGGGACTTTTCTTTTGTTGCTTTTAGAGCCCTATTTACTATTATATGGGTGCTTTTATTAGAGCAAAACCTGCAATGAATAATGTAGTACATGATTGTAATGTGTTGTAAGGAATTTCTGTTAAAGGCAATTTTATTCATACATTACATTGAAATAGGAGATGAAAGAAATTTATTATATTTTCATTTTCTGTATCATAACTATAAATGAGTTGAATTAATAGTAATTCCCATAATTTTTTTTGCACTTCTGTAAAATAGTCATATTTGAAAGCTTCTAAAAAATGTTATATGAGATCTGGATGTTGTTATTATTTATACTAAAATTGTACACAGGAAGACCAAAGAACACATACAAAATTTACATTAAGCTTCACCATGTACTCCTATAATAAAAGAAAAATGGCACCGTAGATTAATTTTTGTCTACTAATCATAGTTACATTCTGACTTTAAGTTATCTGAAAATTTGCATCATAACATGCTTTTTGAGCATGACTGCCAAATTGTTATCACTTAACCAAACCTATACAAATCACTTTTTCTTTTTTCACCCAAAGGAATGTATGGCTCCAAGACAGGTTTATCAAATGAAATTTAAACAGTGTTAATAAGGGCATTTTTATAAGCTAAAGCAGAACATATATTCCTTCCAGGCCAAACCTGTATTGTACTGATAACTAAGTGCCTAATATCATAATGTTTCTAGATTTTGCATGATGGTCTGAACTGACAATTTAAGGCTTAAAATTTTCAGTCACTAGTTAAAGGATATTGCTACTGATCTATAGTATATAATATATGGATTTATCTGCGTATTCATTTCATTAGAGAGTGCAAAAAATACAATATTTTGATGAATTCTGAAAGTTGTGTACACTCTCATTGCTGTACAAGCCATTAAAGACTAAATTTATTCTGCTTTCAAAACATAAATTCCTGTCCTCTCATGTATGAATAAATGCACATCACCCATACATCAGCTGGAGGATCCATTAATCCCTTTTGTAAATCTTATTAGGTGATTAGGTTATCACATGGTACAAGCAATAAGCTTGTTAATGAGTTCCTGTTTTAGACATTTTCCAAGTTTTCATTGAGGGTTTCTACAAAATTATAATGTTTTTGTCTCATCAACCAGAGAAATGCTCTTTATGGATGGAAGGGTTTTTTGAATTTTATATCGATGGCTTCAATGTGTTAATAAAAAATAGTGTGTGTTTATGCTTTAGAAAAAGCATTGTCCAACAGATGATTTCAATACTTACGTAATTGAAGAAATAGCCTTGGTATCCTTTAAGTACTGCCATTACATATACTGCCTTTTGAAAGGCACTTGTGTGCTCCATACCAATTGCCCATAACTATAAATAAAAATACCCTTCTTTCAGAAACAGTGCTCTTTACAAAAATCTTGAAAGAGTTGGATATCCAGCCTTAGTTTTCTCCCTCTCTTTTGAATTGCTGAGGCAGCAAGGAGAAACATCCAGTTTTCTGTGTGAATGTATTTTGAACTTATACTATAGTGGTAAGTAATTGATACAGTAATAATTTAAAAATTTAGAAAACTTTAATTTCATTAAAGTGTGCTGATTTGTCTTTGTGAAGTGCCAGCTGGCCCTAGAATGGAGAAATCACCCCAAAATACACAAGTTTGAATAATAACAGTCTTGAAAATAAAAGTAGAAAACAGCTGAAAGCTACTTACAGTGTCATTTTCCTTCTTTAAACATACATGGATTATATGGGATCTTCTCAGGATAGCTACATGCACCTGTGCAATCTACCGAGAAATGTGTCTTGTGCATACTTACTCAGGCAGAGCTCTTATTGATATCACTGGAAACAGAAACAGACTCTTAGTGGTAATAAAACTATTCAGGTCTTTAAATGTCATTATGACTTCCTACAAATGTGCCTATTGCATCTGATCTGATGTGTTGGTCAGACCCTGTAGGAATCTTAAAATTATGGCATTTTAAATGTTGTTGTTTTCTCTGTCTTACATAATTGAAACAAACAACAAGGAGAAACTGAGAGCCTGCAAAGATGGCTTTTACACGGGCAAAGTGTTTTATCTGCTTATGTACTCACTAGATTGATTCTAGCACTAGGGGTTTTTTGCATATGACAGAAATGAGGAGCTTCCATCCCAAGTTTCCCCACTTGAACAGTTTGATCTGTCATCTTTTTCTTGAAGTCTCTGCAGCTTATTCTTATACAAATCAAAATCCACTTGTGAGTCAACTGCTCCTGCCCTTACCCAAAGGAGTAATACTACTTAGTTTAGTGAGAATGGTTATGAGAAAAGTCAGCATGTTCTTCTGTTTAGTATCTTCATATCCTCTGTGAATTTAAATATAGAGGGCTTAATTCCATTTTTCCAGAAGTTAGTCTGCATTTGCTGTTTATTTAGGGAAGAATTTTCTGTCCTTACTGGTTATGGTTTTTGTGAAAAGCAACTGTTGCATGCAAATTGTGAAGAACTTTTGTGCAGATGCATCTGAGCCAGAGAGCTTAAATATTGACATAATAACTGTGAAAAATAACATAAACATTTTTTGTAGTATTTATAAAAGTGCATTCATATCTTCAGAGGTTTCAGGCTTCTTCACAGTTTTCCTGTGCTATGTTTTATATATTTGAAGGACATCATAATATTTTTATAGGAAAAACATGTTTTGGTTAAAATCTTACTCAAAATGTCCTTTTGCCCTCCTGTATGTTTGTTTATTATAAGATTCTATTTCTTAGGAAAACACAAGGAAATCTATTTAGATGTTCCTGAAACTTGTAGTTTAATTTCAAGGCAGTTGAAAAGCAGGAGGAAGGTTTAGACTTGTGAAATAAAAAATAACTCAGCAAGCTATTCTACAGTTGACCTTTGTTCATTATGACATGGCATTTTTATTGGATAAGATTCTGTAAAAATTTCTTTTCCCTTTGCACTTTGAAAAATGACAGCTCTTCATTTGCTCAGAATTAGAGGGACTTGCTGCTGTTTTGCTTATACATTTTGAAGTATGACATGTAAAATTGATGGGTTTTTATTATCAGAACTTTGTTCTTAAAAATTTTGATAATCACAGTTGATACGAAGTGCGTCATCATGACAGGTGTTTCAGATTTTTTTAATCTCTGAAACATGTAATTTACAGAATGCAGCCTTACCCATAAAAGTCAGGTGGGATCCATGCAAGGGTACTGAGGGAGCAGGCAGAAGTGCTGACCAAGTCACTTCCCATCATGACTTTCTCAGCAGTCCTGCAAAACCAAGGAGGTCCCAGTTTGCTGGACATCAGCAAATGTGATGCCCGTCCACACAAAGGGCTGGTAGGAGGATCCAGGCCAGCCTGACCTTGATACCAGAGAAGCTCATGGAGTAGATCATCCTGAGTGTGGTCATGCAGCATGTACAGGACAACCAGGGGATCAGGCCCAGCCAGCGTGGGTGTAGGAAAGGCAGGTCCTGCTTGACCAGCCTCATCTTCTATGACAGGGCGACCTGCTTTGTGGATGAGGAGATGGCTGAGGATGTGTCTGTCTGGACTGTAGTAAAGCCTGTGTCCCACAGCATCTCCTGGAGAACCCCTGGAGGCTGCTCATGGCTTGCACAGGCTCTCTCATTGCTGGATAAAAATGGGTAGGATGTCTGGGCCCAGAGTGTGGTGGGGAATGGAATTGCATCCAGCTGGCACCTGGTCACTGGTGGGGGCTCCACAGAGCTCAGTGCTGGGGCCCTGTTTGATCAAGGGGATCAAACAAGGGGATTAAGTGCACTCTCAGTGAGTTTGCAGGTAACACCAAGTTGGCTGGGAATGTGGATCTGCTGGAGGGCAGGAAGGCTCTGCAGAGGGATCTGGACAGGCTGGATTGATGGGCTGATGGCAGTTCTACAAGGTTCAGTCAGGCAAAGCAGCAGGTTTTGCACCTGGGTCACAACAATCTCCTGCAGACTACAGGCTTGGGGAAGAGTGGCTGAAAATCTGCCCAGTAGGAAAAAGGGGTTGTTGGTCAGAGCCAGCTGAACATGAGCCAGTTCATGGGCAAGAAGGCCAATGGCATCCTGGCCTATACCAGCATTAGAGTGGCCAGCAGGACCAGGGCAGTGACCATTACCCTGTGCTCAGCATTGGTGAGGCTGCACCTTGAATCCTGTGTCCAATTTTGGGTCCCTCACTACATGACACTGAGGTGCTGGAGCGTGTTCAGAGAAGGGCAGCAGGGAAGGGTCTGGAGCACAAGTCTGGTGAGGAGCAGCTGAGGGAACTGGAGGAAGGAGGCTCAGGGGTACTGCACCATTTTCTACAACTCCCTGACAGGAGGTTGTAGCAAGGTGGGGGTTGGACTCTCCTCCCAGGTAACAAGTGATAGGACAAGCGGAATTGGCCTAAGGTTGTGCCAGGGGATGTTTAGGTTGGATGTTAGGGAAAGTTTCTTCCCCATGAGGGCTGTGAACACTGGAACAGGCTGCCCAGGGAAATGGTGGAGTCACCATCCCTAGAGGTATTTAAAAGCCGTGTAGATGTGGGGCTTAAGGACATGGTTTAGCTGTGGACTTGGCAGTGCTGGATTAATGGTTGGGCTCAGTGATGTTAGAATCTTTTCCAAACTAATTATATGAATTCCATGATCATGAGAGTGAAGGAACAAAAATGATTTTGTGAGGCTATTCTGCCTCCTGCAGTTTTGGATATGGTAGAAAGGATACTGTAGTGATCTCAAATTAAGAGAATGCAATGTGTCCCATGAAATACTTTTCCTACACACAGTGTGCCATAGATTTTTTCTGTTAGGGAATGACACTGGAGCCCTTTATGATGTAGCATGAGGTCTCTGCATGACTTTTACCATTGTTCCTCATTCAGCTTAATCTGACTGTTAATAAATCATATAGGATTTTCTATAAAAATAGTGTACATTCTGGAATGATCCCCTGGGCAGATCATACAGTGGGCCACACATTGACTCATCATAGTCAAAGATGTTTTTATTTCATTGGATAAGAAATGCAATGTTTGGCTGACACTATAATTCTTTGAACTTTTGGTTTGACAGCTTTGACCAGAAGCAGTGTTGCAGAAACAGTAAGATGTGAGGTGATGACAAAGGTAGTACTTCTGTTCTTACTGGACCACATGTGGAATGCCACATACTGTCATGAGTAATTTTAGTTAACAGACATGTAATTACTTTTTTAGGAAGACAAAATAAAATCCTGGAATTACAGACACGTGCAAGCAAAGACTGGGGGTTTGGTTTTGCCCATTATTCAAGTTTAAAATCTGCTAGTGAAGGGTAGCAGGTTCTTAAAACCAGAATGTAGTTAAGCTGCAGGACTCTCTTGCAAAAGGTCTTGTAGGCTTTACAAATTTATTTAGGTTCAGGACGAGCGTGGATAATTGATGGAAAAATTTTTTTGGGGTCTCTCACTACATGACACTGTAGTTGTTTTTTTGAGAGAAAAGTTTTGTTGAGAGAAACCATTTCTGTCTCTGGAAGCCCTTGAACTGCAAATAGTTGGAGTCTATTGGACTCCAATAGTTGGAGGAAAGTGTAGAGAAGTCTCAATGTACAGATCAGGAGACTTTCCTATATATTAATTTGTTTGAATATAATTCACAGACAGTAAACTGACCGTAGGGACCATTGGTCTGATGCAGCCAGTACCCATCTCCTTGGATTTACATTTTAAAGAATGGTACTTCCAACATTAGTTATAATCCTGAAAGATAAGGTGGATGAAATCCTGTGGATTTCAGTGCTCAGCAGTAATTGTCCAGGCCTCATTGACATTTGCACTGCTTAACCTACAGTGGCTGTACCTGCACTGGAGGGCCCCTACCTTTCCCAGGGCACCTTGTAGTCTTGTCCTCTCAATCACAATGTCACAGAACACAGGATTTGTCTTTGACATCCCCTTTCTGTGAAAGCAGTCTATGTGTGGTGCCATGATACCGTATTTGCATTCATTATGAAGACAATCATAAAATATAGACAGAGCTAAGTAGCTGGAGAGTTTTCTCCCTTATTAACACTGTTAATGGAACATTCTGTGGTCATTAAATAATGAAACCATTAATATCTCTGAAATAGTATTATTTCTACATTATAGATGGGAAATGGTCAGGAGAAATTTAAAAGGAAATTAAAGAGAAAATCATGTTGCAGGAAGATTAGATAACTCTTACAATTCTTGAATTCTAATTGTGTGCTAATGAGTCTCTACCAAGTGTTCTGCTTGTCCTGGATGCTCCCTCCTATAATGTCTGATTGCTTCCCCATCTATGAATGCCTTCTGATGACGTATCACCAAGGTGGGAGTTGTTAGCAGGTTCTGTCTCCAATAGGGATCTGAGTCAAAGGTTTATGTGTGATCATGCAGGAAGAAAGTGGGGAGCTGCTTTAGAATCCAAAGTTAAAATTGGTGCACAGTTACTGGACTGTCCCTTCTCAAGCCCTTTATCCCCTTGACTTCCCTACAGTGTGAATCTAAACTGAAATCATGCTGCAACTATGTCTCTCTTCCCAAGGAGGAACACACAGGCAGCAGTCCCTACTGCACAGAGTGGCTTTCTCCTTTGTTGTGCAACATCCTTCATTTCAATGATTACTGGTGGTCAGGCTTAAAAGAATGAAAACCAATGCTGCATTTTTTACTATTCGTTATTGACTTTGAACCCAGAGGCAATTTTTTCTTTTTTCTAACATAGCAAAAATCTGTTTTGTCCCTTTTGTGCTTTTGCCTGTGTGGGCTTTTTTTAAAGCACACAACTTTCCCTATGAACATTATTTTGTTATGTGAAAATCAAAAAACGTTTGGTCTTGAATCTTACATAAGCATGTGGGATTCAGTAGCTCCTAAGCTCCTATACTATCTTTCTCATTATCTTCTTCTGCTTCTCTGAACAGTCCTCCTTGTGTTCTAATGAATCAGTAGCCCAACAATTCATGATGAGCCATCCCATCAGATGGTCCCTCCCTTTGCTAATCATTAGCAATATGCCAGAATCCTTGTTCTGTGTGACTTTCCAGAGTGCTTTTTGCCCTATTTAGATTTGATTTTATCTTCTTTTTTAAAAAATAGTTGCCTATTAATTGGGTCAGCTGGTTTCTTGTAGCTGTATGAACATGTGGTGAGAAAAAACTGGAGAAACCACAATTCTGTATGACTCATTTAAATTACGCTGTGTTCCTCCTCACAGTGACTCTTGGGAGAAGAATTAAGATGGTGAAATGAGTGACAGAGGCAGATCAGTGTTGTTCTCCACATCTAGGGCCTGTTAGCTTGTGTGCAGGGAAGAGATTTCTGTGGTCTGTTCCTGCATTCCTGCAGGGTCTATTAAGGCCATTGCTGAAGGAGTGGAGGAACAGCTGGACAAGAGAACAAAGCAGGCAGTGGCACCCCTTGGAGGAAGGAAGGACCGAGCCCCAGGAAACAGCTGATAGAGCTAAACTCAGCTTGTTTTTTTTCCTCTGTTCAACAGTTCTTGTGCCATGGCAAACAAAAGATAGACATTCTGATTTGCTTTACTGTTTGGTTTGTGATATCAATTGAGTTTGTTTTGCAGAGATCTGTGGGAAAAGGTAGTAAGATCTAAATCCTGTTTCTCCCCATTTGCCTGTTTCTGTGCTGCTGAAAGCTCCAGAGAGTTCTCTCTCTTTCTTGCTTGCACCTGCTAGAAGCTGGGACAGGGGCGGTGTTGAAGGGACTTTCCCTTGTCCAGACAGCAGTCAGAGAGAGAGATGTGTGAGCTGCTTGCACTGCAGGCCTCGTTCTGCTCCGAGCTCTGCTGTGCCAAGTGCCCCTTGACTGCACTGGGATCTGAGTGCACTTAGTGTTTCTCAGGATCACATCTTGAATTACTAAGAGATTATAATTATGTGACCTTTGAAAAATTTATGCAGGATTGCATTTCACAAAAGAAACATTTGTATACTTTCAGATGAGTCATTTCTACTATGCCCTGTCAAACCACACTCAAAGCAATAATTTCACTCAACAGAACTTCTTTGCTAATGTAGCCAAGGGCAGCATTTGGTCATTACATTTTAGAGGATTATTGAAAAATTATCTTTTGGGTTGTTCTCAAGATAGTGAAATAAAGGCAAAGTAGATCTGTGAACCCTTTTCAAAAGCAAATCAATTAAAATTTAAGTGTCTGAAATGTAATGACTTTTTTCATAATTCAAGCAGCTTATGCAAGTAAAGCATCCTGCTCATCATCACGAAAGACAATATCAGATGGAAAGCAAGCAAAAAATAGCTAGTGTTGTACTGACTATACTTCAGAAAGTTCTGTGCCTCTACAATGGCATAAGATTTCTGTCTCCTGTAAAAAGTTGGGATAATATAACATTCTTTGTCTCCTTTAAATTTTTATTTATTGCGTTCCATTAGATGCTTCCAGGTCAGTGAAAGTGTAATATCATGTGTTTGTGTCTCTCTAAGATCACTTGATTAGTTAAGACATATGTTCAAATGGTTCCTTGTCTTACCAGAAATTCTACAGGAAAGAAGAGAATAATGTGCTTCATCTCAGTCAAAACCCAATGAACATCCTAGTAGTGTAGAGTTGTCAACAAAGGAATTAACTTTGAGTGTGGGGTTTTTATTTTCTCTGTTTCCATTTAAAGAGTGAAATTTATCCATGTAAACTAAGATCTAGTAAGAAAAAGTTGGTTTCAATTAATATACAGCTTCTGAACTTACTTATAAATTGTACTGAATGAAAACATCTGCAAAATCACGCAAACCTAGTGATACTTTGTTAGATATGATAGACATATCAGTATCCCAACTTGGAGAAATCTGTTCTGAGGCATGGTCAGATAATTCTAACTTCATTAAATATTCAAAACCAGCCCATGGGAAATAGACCTCTTCTAAAAAAATAATGCATTTATCTTTTGCATTTGGCTTTTAATTTCTTTGCTTTCTGTCCTTTTTTTTTTCATTTTTTCACTAGAATATAATTTACAGTATACTTATTTACCCCAAGGCCTGCCGAAAGTAATTTACTATGATTCACTTTTGCTCTGGGAATCAGTGGGTAAGTTTTCCATCTAATACACTATTTTTCGATGCTCAGATCTCACTCCTAGTGAGAGTTGTACAGTTTAAAAACTACCTTCACAAAGCTTCTGGTTTTGCCTCCTTAGATAAACCTCTCCTGAGGTCGTTGAGTTTGCCTCTCCTGTTGCTGTAGGATCTCTTTTCCTGGAAAGATGATCTGATTTTTACATCTTGTTCTCCATAACGATTAGCGTAGGGATGTTAGGTATTACCTTCCCTCTAATGCTGCCTACTCTCCAAAGATAGAATTAAATCTTCATTTGAAGGATCTATGTTCTTCCAGTTCCAGGTGCTGAATAATTCCTTTTTTGTGTTCTCTAATCCAGCAAATGCTAAAGGCTGTAGCATCTTTCTTCCCAAATGATTTTGCCAAAACTACACATATAGAGAAATATGTGGAAAATACTAAAATTTAAGCTCTTTTCTTCTTTCTTCAAATTCCTGTTTTGATAGAGATTTATGTATTTCTCCCCCCTTTTTGTTTTTCTTCCCCTTGAAAAATCACTGTTGGCTACTTGTGAAATGTGTTTGCTTCTGCTACAAAATTGTCTTGTTTTAGTGGGTTTTGAGTCTCAAGGCTTATGAGATTAGGTTTAGATTCCTGCTTCTTAGCCTGTTCCTTCATTGTGAATAGAAGGAAAGCTTCAGGATTGGGAGAGATCTGTTTTTAGATTCAAGTTTGGATGAAATTCTTTGAGGAAATGAGCTCTCATAAAATTCTGAATTGAAATGGTTCAGCATATCAGAGGAATGATATATTTCTAGACTTCCTCAGATGGAGTTGGATCAACTCAGTAGCAGCTCAAAATTTCAGTGCTACTAATGTAGAATGTTGAAGTTTAGTTCTTATTTATATTTAAGCTCATCCACAGCCTGTCACTTCAGTCTGAAGGGAGGCTGTTGTTGGTCCATTCTGTTTCCTTGCACGTTATGGTCATCCCATCTTTTTGGTGTGTGATGATGGCCTTGCTTTCTCTGTTCTTGAGAAACACAAACACCATGTCAAAGCATGTTGTTCTTCCAGATGGGATGTCCCACTGGAGGGTATGTGGAAAATGCCCATGGAAGAGACTGAAGTTATTTGGCAACTATTTCTTTTGAAAAAACAACTGTGGAAGAGAAAACACAAGCATAAGGAAAGAGACAGTCTAAAAGAAGCTGCCTTGAGACACATTTGTGACAGTAGATTTCTGACTTTTCCATGTCAGATGTATCCAAGTTTGGTATGATGATGCTAAGTTGCAGTAAAGTGAAGTCTTATCAGAAAGACCATATTGTGCTGTCAGAGCACATTTTGTGAATATGATAATGTGACTCAATAGTTCTTGAAGGCATTAGTGCCCCAGCTTAATCTCAGTAAAAATAAGAATGTTTATTGCTTCCCAGAAGGAGAAAAAAAAAGAAAAGAAAAAAGTATTCCAGAAACCTTTTTAGAGCTGTGTTTACTAATCCACAGTGAGCTCTGTGTGCAAGCTTCTGCATCAAAGTTTCGCTACTACTTTCAACCTCTCCTCTCCTTTCTGGGTTTTTCTGAGGCCAGATGGATTTGGGATCTGTGGTATCCATGTTTGTGCATTTGACCCCTTCCCCGAGTAGAGCAGTAATCATACCTAAAACTGTAATACTGTCAGGGTATCTCTCAGTATTTTTACTTGGAGGGATCCAGTGTAAGCAGTACAAATTGCCTGTGGGATGATGTCAGCAGCTGCGGTGCCCATGCTGCTCCTCTGTACTTTTGTGGTTTCAGTGAGGGAGGTGACTTCGTTTTTAACCTTTCCTTTTGCTTTCAACCTGACTGATATTTTTGTTCTTCTCATTTAATTTCTGTTTTTCAACCATATGGAGGATTTTGCTCTATATCCTTTAAAAGTGAAAAAAAAAAACTACAAAGAGAGAAAATAAAGTGGATTTAATTTTTTTGTCTATTCGGCTTATGTTTTAATTGATGCTAAAATGTTCCCTCTTGCACACATTGTTTACAGTAGAGTATATGTCATAATGTGTAGTGACACAAGCTAAAGTTTATGGGGAGACCTGACTTGGAAATACTATGCCTTAATTTCAAAAATCAGAGGGATTACCCAACCCCGTAAGATAAAATTCATCTGTTGAACTGTGCTTTTTATGAATACAAATGAGCTTAGCTTCAGTTACCTTTTTCTAACTGTTTTGCTTTGGAGTGAAGCTCTGTCATTGCATGTATGCTGATAGCAGTAATGATGACCATCCTGAGTAAGCTTTAGTGGGATTTTGCACAAACACGTTTTTATTTTAAATTGTTATACTAGTGTCTTAGTTTGAAAGACTGGTAATACATCAGTCGCAGTATTTAAAAAATATATGAGAGGTTCAAGCAACTTTTGACATGGTTATCACTGTTAGGTGAATCTGGTGGATACATAAGATAGAGTATGAGGTGCACCAGTAAACATGGGTTCAGCTGAGGAAATGCTGTTCTGATTGAAATCAGTCCTCAGTCATGGAACAGTGCAGCAGAGAGCGTAGAGAGAAGCTGATCTCCTCACTTGCCTCCCAGGTGAATCAGCTCCCTGGGGACAGAGGCAGCAGAAGCTATTTCAAACACTGCAGCCTGTCCCCCAAGGGCAAAGTGGCAGGCCTGGGCAGGGAAGGAAGCAGACAACGCCTCTCTCAGAGTGGCCATTTCTTCTCTCAGAGAAAGAGCCATTAGGTCTGTAAATAGTCTTTATTCAGGCATCTTTTTTTAGTCAGGAAATATGAACTTGTTCCTTCACCCAAATGTGTGTAATTTATGATTTATAATTTTCATAGGTTTACTTTCTTCCAGTGGTTTTTAAGAGTTTTTCTTGGCCCTTGGTGCTAGAACATTTATCCAGAAAGCAAGAGGGAGGCTGAGAACTTCATCATTGCAGCTCAGCTACTGGTTTGATGAGAATTTTCTCACTGGCAACAGACCCCTGTGTTGGGCCAGTTATAACTATTGAACGTGGCAGGAATCAGTGATTGTTTTGCTTGACTTTTGTACTTATAAAAATCTTTTCAAACTATTTGCTACTTGTGTTTACACAACAAAACTAACAATATCTTCAACAGCAAAAAAGAATAAAATGGAAGAAGAAAGCAAGCTAGCCATGAATTTTAAAATAAACCACTTTTAGGTAGAAATTGCACAGACATTTCACCTTTGAAAAGCATATTTAAGATAGTTTTCCTGTGTGCCAAGATGTTTAAAGAGAGATACAGTCCATGTGCTAAAAAACTTGTACCTCACAGTTTCTAGATTTTAAAAAGGTCAGAGTTTCTAGATACAAAATATATCAGTAGAATATTTTGGAAGAATTCTAGACTAGTCTGTTTAATTGTATGCATTTCATTACTGACATTGTACAGTGAATCTGTCTGTGTGTTTGCAATAGGCTGGGACAAATGGTTACATGGCTCCGGAAATCCTGAAGGAAGAGGACTACAGCTATCCTGTGGACTGGTTTGCTATGGGGTGTACTATTTATGAGATGGTTGCTGGGCGAACACCATTCAAGGATTACAAAGAAAAGGTCAGTAAGGATGAGGTTAGAAGAAGAACTCTGGAAGATGAGGTGAAATTTGAACATGCCAGCTTTACAGCGGAAGCGAAAGAGATTTGCCAGCTGTTTTTGGCTAAGAAAAAAGAGGACCGTTTAGGAAGCAGGTATGCCTTCTCAATCTCAGTACAATAGAGACTAAAGCTGCAGACAGTATAGTTATTTTACTAATTGCACAAAATGGGTTAGGTCTTCACTTTCTACAGAGCACTGAATTTTCCCTTTCACTTCTAGGAAGAAAGAGGAGGAAAGTTTTGAAGATAATATGGAAATATAGAATGTTGCTGCAATAGTGTGATCATCTATCCTCACTCCAGATGGCTCATAGGAGTTGCCTTCTTGTTATTTTCTGTTATACTCTTTATAGTTTTGGAAGGAAGAGGCAACCCTTTTTTCTTATGCATTCTTTCCTAATATCCTCTATTTTCCTAAAATAGAAGATATTCAAGTAGATACCTGCATCCCTGCTAGTGCAGACTGAATGCAAAATATTGGGCTGTATTGCTTACTGGAATGATGTGGGCAGAAATCCAAATCTGCAATATGGATTCTCTTGCCTGCAGATATCTAATTTGCAAGGCTTTGTCATTGGCTTCTTATTGAAGAGACCTTAACCCCTCTGCTTTGCTCAAGTGCTTTAATAAAATATTGTAGCATTTCTGGTCATCCTGACTCATCCCAGGGAGAAGAAGAATATTTGGCACAAATTCCTATAAAGCATAACATTCTGGGCACTTCAGAGGTGGCTTTGGGTTGATGAAGACTGGTGGATGTATCCCTGACTTAGCAATTTCAAGGAACTGTTCAATAAGAAAAGAATGGCAAAAATAAACCTTGTCATGTTTAACTTGTAATAGCTCTGATCCCTCTGATGTGTGTATAAATAATCTAGTGCATTTCTAAGGAAACAGATTGCAGATCTACATTTCCAATATAGACAAATTAAAGAAATATAATAAAAAAGTAAAATATTAATGGGAAAACAATAATACCTATCTTTAGAATACACTGTGATTTAAATCATCTTTGAATACAAATATAGGTATCAGGTGGTTTTCCTGTCTAAAGGTGGAATAGACAAAGGTTCTCATTGAAAATGCATAGATAGTCTTCTAAATTTATATTTCATAGCAACATGGAACAGTTTTTTAAAATGTTTGGCAAACATTCATCTAAAATAATTAACTCTAATGAAAGATAATAGATGATTAATACACATATTCTTAATATTCTCTTGCTAAATGAAAACGGCTACTCTTGTGCCTGATAAATTTTCCCAGCAACTATGCAAGGAAGCAGAAAAACATTATTTTCAGCAGTACATGTAGTATGTTTCATATAAAATCTATATTATTTTAATTTGCTTTAAAAGCTTATTTTAGAACTAAATTTGACACAAAATCATTCAGAACACTCTAACTTAAAGTCAGCATACTTTGCAGAGATTTGGACTTACAGCACTTTGTGAAGTAAATAAATTTCAGAGTAGGGGTGAAATTTAAAAATTAAGAGTGACTTGGTCCAGTTCATTCAGCAAGTCTGAAACAAAACCAGCAACTGAAAAATCACTTACTGTAACCACATCCCCTTTTCCAAGGGAATAATTTACAATCTTTCTGTCTGCTTACTGTTCCATTCTCAGCAATAGGAGAAATGTACACAGAAAGGTTACTGCACATATTATTTTTAATTTTCTGCTGTTTAAGATACCCTTCCTTTGATGTGCCATACTTAGAAAAGGAAAACAATAGGATGTATACCCTGAGCATGACACAGAATAAAAGCCTGCATGTACCTCTTAAACAGGGCGATACTATTCAGGACAGCTCATGCTTATGTAAAGATTAGCACTGTAATTCTACTAAGGACAACAAAAGCTTGGGTTATCCACAGAAGTGCCTGTTGCATAAGTTAAAGCTGCTCAAAGACAGCTTTATTTTGTACACCTGACCTTTTAAAACACTCCACTCTTCTATTGAAGATGCAATTTCACTAGCTTACTCAGGAAAGATGTAACCCCTTTTCTCCACTCAAGCTTTTTCGGATTGATATCTCAAATCCCAAACCTGTAAAGTGATTTTTAAATTTTTTTTTTTAATTGAAGAATACAAAATTGACCAACTTCATGTGAGTTAATTTGCTCTTCCTATTGAAGTTATGTAAAAATGCAGTTCACAGAGGATGAGGTCAAGTTCATCTCCAGCTAGTTGGAAGATGTCTCAGTTCCAGTAGATGGCATTCATGTAGCTTTACTTTTTAAACTTTTTATGGCTTCAGGACAAGGAACACTGCAGCAATCCATTTTGGAGCCTCCACCAGCTTCTAGTGCTTTTCAGTTTATGTTACAGAAAGGAAAAGCAAAATAAAGGGAGATTTTTGTGAGTGCATCTGCCCAGTTAGCACTGCTGGCTCACCAGTGTCCCAGGGCACCAGTTAATGTGAACAGCAGCTGTAATGCACTTCAGGCTAACAGTGAATGTAAATAAATCATGTCAGGCTGGTCAAGTACTTAGTTATCGCTGGCTAGGTAAGGTAGGAGATGATTTTGCAAGCCTGTGGATGTGCAGAAGTCAAGATCCCTGTTGGCTTAATCTGTACATTCATAATTTTGCTCATATGGTGCTTTTGGGTTGAAAACATGATTTTTTTCATTGCTCAGCATGCTTGGATGGCAGAATCCATGATTCTTCATGCTGTGATGTGGCATCTTGGTCATTTATGGTGGTGTACAGTGGATAGTGCCTGGTGGTGGCTTGCTCAGAAGAACTGGGCAGCAGAGGTGCAAAGTGACAATTTTCTAGGGGCTGAAAAGAGCAGCTCATGGTTTCATCTCTGCTGTGCCCAGGGAGCATCAAGGCAGGCCACAAGCACAGCAGGGCAGCGTGAGGAATAGGCAGTAGTGCCAAGCTGGACTAGCTGTTCTGCATTCATGGAAATGAGGATTTAAAAACTAACATTTTTCCATTGTCACACAAATCTATTGCTCCTATATGGCGCTTCAGCGCATTTGCAAAGATAAAAAGATTTGCCAAAGGTTTATATTACATTTCATTCATAGAATGTTGTCTAGAAATATATGAAGGCTTGCACTTTGCTGAGTTTGATTTTGTAAGGAAGTTGGAAAAGAAAAAACAATCTGTTATGAACGATCATTTTCTGAGGCTAGAACACAGACATATTTGGTTTTCCTATATTACTGTTTTCAAGAGCAGTGCATCCATAAATACATAAAACAAAGAATGCATAGGTATGGAAAAGACAGTGTTCCTCTCTGCTCCTCCTTTCTCTAGAATTCCAAATTCAGACTTTGCTTACCTTGACACTAGAGGCACAGTTCAAAAGCTGTGGGCTTTGGTCATGCTTCAGCAAGCACACATTTGAGGCTCAGATGATTTTTATCATCAGAATATATCCTACAAGTCTCTCTATGAATCTACAGTTAAACAATTCACTAATTCTTTTGCAGGTGAAATTCTCCCTAAGGTGTGCAGTTGTTTTTCATAAGATTTATTTAACTTAAGCATTTTCAATGATTTCGTCCTTTCTGATTTTTCTTATTGGGTTTTAACCATATGTTTGTGACAGTGGCACACATACTTTTGTTAATGTCATAATCTCTGAATCTTTTGCCTAAAAAAGAAATCTTTGGTAATTTATAAGAGTAATTATTTTGCATGAACAGTCACTAAAAGTGGGAGTGTTTATTTGAGTGACATAATGAGTTTTATGATGTAAATGTGTAGATGCTTTAAATTAAGATAAAACCAGAATTGTCATTTGTCACCAGCTTCCTATTCAGACTATTGCTGCTCAGAATCAGTCTACAGGCAGATGTAGACTGATGTATTAATACAGATGTATTAACCCAATACACCCCATTCTAGAGTTTAATACATATTCTTACCCTATAGTATAGATACTTTTATCCTAGTTAATATAGAGCCAGTCACTGAACCTCCCTTGTTGAACAGTAAATCCTGCACTCCCCCTCCCCATCCTGCTGTAGGTTCGGTTCTGGTGGAAGTGTACCTTTGGATGGGGCGTCCCAGATACAGCACTGCAGCTCCTGGAGCATGGCACTTTGCCTGGGCTGATTTACCCTGAGAGGTGGAGTAATGAGTAATGGGATCAGAATGTTTTCAGCTTCTCAGCTTGGCCTATGTTGTGCAATGCAGCATTCTTTGGTTAGGAAAAAGGAATTGTGTTGTGTGATATATATATATATATATA